>CM067380.1:81369707-81419792 GCA_034510155.1 Eucriotettix oculatus
TAAATTGGATGGATTGAATGACACATGAGGGAGAAGTGATCCAGTGATCACGCTCCGTGATACAAGAATACAATCAACTTAATCTTCACAGATCTGTTGGCCGCTTCCTCTTCAAATCTGCGACGAGAGGTTAGCTCATTTGCTAGGTGGCTGACCTCTTCGTTATGGTGTCCTGGGAGATTTTGACGATAGTTTACAGCTGATTCTATGTATTTCCTCTTCTATGGTAGGTATGGCTAGGTCTTCATGTATTGTTTTGTTGCTGACGAACCAAGGTGCGTTTAAGATGGTACGAAGGATTTTGACTGTAGACGTTGGATAATTTTTGAATTTGAAGGCTTGGTGCACCCCATAGTTGGATACCATATGTCCATATGGGTTTAAGAATACATTTATATATGAGTATTTTATTTTCTGATTTTAATTTGGAGTTTTCTGCCAAGTAGCATTTTGTCAAAGCTTGCTCTTGATGTGATTGATCCGCTTTTGGATGTATAAATGCGGTTTCCACGTAAGCTTAGAGTCCAATAGTAAACCAAGGTATTTGGTGATGATGGATAATGGTGTATTATTTATAGAAACATTTGGACAGTTTGTTTTCCTGGTGGTAAAATTTACTTGCACTGATTTATTTATTTTACTTTTATACGCCAAAAGTTTAGCCATTCTTCAAAGTCATTTGAATGATTTTGTAGAGCGGCAGCAGCTGTAAGGGGGTCAACATCTGCAGATAAAATTGCTGTGTCATCAGCGTAGGTTGCAAGTATTGTGTTGTTTGTTTCAGGTATGTCCGCTGTAAATATAATATATAAAAGTGGTCCCAGAACACAACCCTGTGGTACTCCAGAGGCAATTGGATGAATTTTGGAAATTTCGTTGTTTAACTTTGGTTTGAAAAAACCGATCACTTAAATAGGATTTTAAGATGAAATAATAGTTAGTGGGAATGATGAGTTTGAGTTTGTAATAACAAACCTACGTGCCAAACTCGATCGAATGCTTCTGCAATGTCTAGGAAAGCTGCAACACAGACCTTTTTTTCTTCTAAGCTATCTATTACTTTATTCACAATTCTGTGGCACTGATGAATTGTAGAGTGGCGTGAGCGGAATCCAAATTGATGAGTTGGTAGGATCTCATCCAGTTTTATCTCAGCCTCCAGTCTTTTTAGCAGCAGTCTTTCGAATATCTTGGATAGCTGTGGTAGTAGGCTTATGGGCCGATATGACGAGGGACAGTTTGGTGGTTTACCAGGTTTTAGGCATCAGTATTATTTGTGCGAATTTCCAATATTTGGTAAATTAGGTTGATCTTAACATGCTATTATAAATGATGGTTAATAGTATTATTGCTTTCCGTGGCAGTTGCTTAAGGATTTGTCCTGTTATGAGGTCAAACCCCGGAGATTTATAGCTATTGCATGAGTTAATTTCTTGTTGAACTTCTGATGACGAGAATCGTTTGATAGGAAGAGTCATCGGGCAAGGTGCATCTAGATACGTGTATATGTTGGCATCATTAACGTTTGGGTTGGGTTCTGGAGAGCTGAAAGTTTTTGCTAGATGTTCTGCAAAAGTATTTGCTTTCTCCTCATCAGTCCGTGCCCAGTTTCCGTCTTGTTTCCTTAACGGCGGTATATGGTTTATAGGTTTTTTAAATTTTTTGGTAGCTTTCCACACAGAGTAATCGTCCTTTGATAGAGTGGTTATAAATCTTTCAAATGTTGAATTGCGTAGATCCTGTAGAGTTGATTTTAACAATCTTGTTAACTTGTTGTAAGTAGTTTTATCGACAGGACTCCGAGTTCTTTGCCATATGCGCCTCGCACGTCTTTTCTCTGCAATAAGCTGTCTGATTTGTAAAGGCACGTTATTATCATGATCGAGTTTTCTGAAAGTTGATGTAGGTGTACTGTTCCATGCTGCCTCTTGGATCGTATTGGTTAAATATTTTACTGCACTATCGATGTCTTCAGGTTCGTTTACTCTTATATTTAGCGTTAGCTTTTCCTCAATGTATTGCTGAAAATTTGTCCAATCTGTTTTCGGGGATACAAGACTAGGTGGTTTTCCTTTCAGAATTATATGAGTACTAAGGGTAAGGATTATTGGAGTGTGGTCGGATGAAAGGTCCCAATTGGATTCAATATGTAAATAGTTGGGCGCAATTCCATTGACTACGAAGAAGTCTAGCAGGTCTGGCAGTTTATTGAGGTCGGATGGCCAGTAGGTCGGTTCTCCAGTTGACAAATGGGCGAGGTTGTTGTTAACGATCACTCGTAGTAGATTTCTGCCTTTTGGTGTCGTGCATCTTCCAATTAACATGTTTTGCATTCCAATTGCCGCCGGCTAGAAACCTATTCCCCAATGAGTTGAACAGGGTTTCATATTCGTCAGTATTTATTGCATGTCTGGGTGGGCTATAGATCGCTGCCACTGCGAAAGGTCTGGGTTTAGCATTAACATGTATTACTGTACCTTGAATTTTATTTGTTTGGATAGATGGTAATTCATGGTGTGAGATCGTAGTGCGTATTAATATCGCAGCGCCTCCATGCGCTGTCCCATCAGGATGAATGGTATGGTGCGTTGTATATAATGGTATTTTAAATACTGTTCGGTCAGTGAAATGTGTTTTCTGATATGAGCATTATGTCTATTTTATGTAGTTGAAGGAAGCTTATTAATTCTGTTTTGTGGTTTATCAAACCATTTGCGTTCCATAAGGCAATACGTAAAGACAAGAGATTCATTAATGAGTTAATTTATTTATCACTGTTGATAACATATTTAATATCATACTGTTCTGATTAATAAGTTGATTAAACATTGCTTTAAATTCCGACAGGAAGGTATTTAGTTCATTACTTATGTTGCTATTTTCGTCCGCTACGTTTACGTCGTGCTGTAATGTTGGCATATGTAGGTAAATTAGTTCCTTGTTGCTCTGCATTGGTTGGTTTGTCGGTTGAATGAGTGTAGGTTTTATTTAGATGCTGGTAAGTAATTCCTTTTGGTTTAGTTCTTGAGCTTTGTAGTTCTCTGTAAACTTCGCAGCCTTTGTAGTTAGATGGATGATTGTTTCCGCAAAGTGCACATTTGGGGTGGTGTATCTTTAGGCTTCTTACATGCTTTTGAATCGTGGCTCCCCCCACATTTAACACATCTGAATGGTCGTGTACAGTATGACTTAGAGTGTCCGTAACATTGACACCTCATGCATTGTATAATGTTTCTTTTTTTTGTGCGGGGGTTCGACGCTTATCCTCATATGGCCTATAAATTCTAGGTTGTAGATTTCTTTATTATTTTTCTTAGGCTCTAAGTCTACGAAAAATAACATCAGTGGTTGTTTGCTAGTTCTATGCCGAATATTCATAATGTTACGAACAGTATGTCCTTTTGCTTCTATTTCTTGTTTAATTAATTCTATGGGAATTGAATGGTGAAGATTTCTAATAACTATTCTGTACGCTCTTTCTTGCTTCATCTGGTAAGTGTGGTGTATTATTTTTTCTTCATTAAGATGTCTGATAAGTTTCCTATAGGTATCAGCAGTATGCGCACTTAGTTTAATTGTGTCGTTGGTAAGTGCTTTACTATAGTACGTGTCATCTTCCGTGACTTTGGATAAGTTCTCGATCATCTTTTTGTAGTCAACTACTCCATAAATAAAAATGGGAGGAGGTTTTGGGTCTTTGGGAGCAGTGCTAGAGTTAGGATTATTATTTTCGGTGGGTACATTTGTTAGTGGATGAAAACGGTTTGTTGTAGGAATTGAAGGTTCTGAAGCAGCAGTTGTTACTGCTTTTGTATGATGAAATTTTCTCTTTTTTATAATTTGCCATGGATGAGTGGTTGCGAATGTATCTTCTTCGCTTTCATCTTCCGATAGAGCGGAAAGTGTGTCCGGAGTTAAATTGTCTTGTTCCATATTCTGTGAGTTTACATGAAGGTCAGGCTGTTGATGAGAGTTGATTGTTGATTGGTAGTTGAATTGTTTGAAAAAATTTAAACAATAAAACAGTCCAAAAAAATATAAAAACAAATATTTATTTGTTTTTAAATACAGGAGCTTTCAAATCACTTGTCCATAATCATCTGTAATAAAAATAACATTGTAAGCAATACAATTTTGGTCTTCTTACAATTACTTCATCGAAAACATTTTAATTTAAATTTCAAAATAATTACCTGTTAAAAAGCTTTATGCAGTAACACTGGATTAGTCAAACATCGTATACATCCGTTTTGTTTACGTATAGCGAACGGCCTTCCTGGCTCTGCTATTTATTAAGAGTCACATCTAGCGGTTGTTATTTTAACTACAATTTTAACAACTTCATCTATTTCTATTGTTGTTAAAAGACAATATTTCCCAGACTATATAAAGACAGATTTCTGTTAGTAGCCAAATCATTATTTACATAACATTTCATTATTAGCAATATCAATTTTCCATACATAACATCCGGTTTTTTTCCAAAATTTACTTTACAGACTTAACAAACGATTTCACTTTACAAACATAACATTCCATTATTTGCAATATATATTTCACAGATATAACATTCCATTTTTAGCGAATTATTTTACAAATAACGTTACGTTTTTAGTAATTTCTATTTTACAGACATAACGTTTTTATTATTTAACTATTTCATTTTAAAGACGTAACATTTCATGATTATTAATTCATTTTAAGAAACGTAACCTTAGGTTTTTAAGGACACAACTTTACTTATCAGCAAGATATTTTATAAGACATTACATTTCTTTATCAACAAGAACATTTTTAAGACACCATATTCCTTTAGTCAAAATTTTTTTATGGACCTAACATTCCTTTTATCAGAAAAATCATTTTTACCACATAACATTCCTTCAAGTAATCTTCTTATTATTAAATTGTCCTGGCATTGCAAAATAGTAACTTCCTCCCAGTCTATCTGACGCTTCGTTAGACCCACATGTTTTGCCAATGCTGTCTGTACTTGTCTTAGATTTTATCCTTAGATTGGATTTGTCGTTATATATCCTGCTTTTAAGTAGTATTGAGGTATAACGCATGTACACTTTATTACAATTTTTACACTGTATTTGGTAAATTATATTTTTCTTACATAAATCATCTATTTTATCTTTCATACAATGAGTTAAATTTAACAGTTTATTTATTGGTTTATATGTAATTTTTACCTCTGTAAAACCATATTTCCTAATTATATTTACAATACTTTCACATAATTTACCAAAACATTTGAATATATATTTTACTTTATCTACATTTTCATTCTCATTGATATTTACCCTATTGTCATTTATTAATTTCATTGAAAATATAACTAAATGAAGTCAACAACCAAAAACAGTCTGGAAGTTTAATAACAAATTCGTTTGATAGCTTTCAACTATACATCTGTGAAATATATTATAATTAATCATCTTATATAATCCAATAGTAAAAACATTCCAGGATACCATACCTTGTATCTTATAATTAAAACATTAAAACTATTCTAGCAAAACATTTTTTGTACTTACCAGTACTTCGTTACATAATAAAAAACATTACTGAGTACGTTTCACAGTCTGTCAATCAATTGGAGCTTTGATGATTCAATGCATGTTGTTTACAGCAAAATCTATCTTAGTAATATCGTTTAATAGAGGTAATATTACAATTATTAGCATATATTTATAAATACACATATAATAACATCATATAGTAAATTTAGTTATTTTTTAAAAATATTTACAATCCATTGTTAGTAAGGAGACGTAGATGATGACAGAAAAATGATTTTTGATTTGCTACGTTTAAACAGATTTAATAATTCTATCTATTGTTTTCCTGTTTCGTTTCCGTCATTTCTTTTATTTGCAGCATTTTGTGTAAGTTGATATAGATTGCCTTTGGTATACTAAGTTATATTTTATTTTAGCATAATTGAAGTCAAATTCATGATTTGTTGACTTAGTGTGTGTGGATAGAGCGGTGTTACTTTTGGCTGTCGGTTTCAGTGTTCCTTTATAGACAATACATCCAGGTTTTGATTTTAGCCTATGTTTTAAGCAATTTATACGAGGAATGCTGTATACAACATCTGTTTTTAATTGTTTTTCTTTCTTGTCTTGCCCTTTGTTAATATATTTTTATACGTTTAACCGGTTTAACGGTAAATCTGAATACATTAATGTCTATTATCTTGAAGATATGTATGGTTTTGGAAAACAGGTTTTTAATATACGTTAGGCTGTAAAAGCTAGGGCGTCTTTTCTCTCCTTTTATTTATAAAGGTCTCATCGACTGTCTGGGCACTAGCGACCACAGTGTTAATTATTTACATCATATTTTAAAATTATTCGCATACGAAATAGTATATTGGTAATGTCCATTTTCTGTTCGTGAGCAAATATTAAATTATTTTTCTTCAAATACTTTTGATTTTTAGATTGAAAACACGAAACAGAATGCATTTAAATAATATCAAGAATCTTACTATCTTTACAAAACTTAATAATGTATTCTTGATATTCATGGGAATCCACGATAGATATGTAGTTTTTACACTTATAATTAACTAGGGGGTTGGATTTTAATTTAAATCAAAATTAAATAATTTCATTAGATTAAATAAAAAACAAATTAAATTTAATAACAGAAACTAAAATTAAACAACAATTACAAAAACTTAGGGTCCAATTAAAAAATTTACCACTGCTAGCTCAATTGCATCTAGTAAGACTGTCTTTACTTAAGGGTAATTTTTTATGGGCTTATCGCGCAGCAACAAAATCGTCATCACGCTCTTTTCGATATTGGCACTAACACAAATGAGATTTATAATGGGTCGAAAACAGCTTCACCCTTTGCTCACGCCGATATCTTGAGGTCCGTCTTCCACGAATTCTAATCGCATCTGGAGCTCGTTCCTGGTATCTGGTAAACTACTTGTACTACTGGCAGTTCGCCTCGTTGTAGGGACATCCTTCCATCTATTACGCCAGCAAATATCCTCATTTTCTCTCCGCCTCATTACTTTAAAGCTCGTTCCTGACTGACTAATTTCTCTAGTGTCGTGGCTCATCTACCACTCACTCTCCTGACATCCTACTTGTTCAATGCTCCATCCACGACTGCCGTGCCGTTGATCAAACACCACGCACCCTCTAGACTTCTTCCTTTTTCAAATCTCCATTCCCGACTGCTCAAATTTGTCCCATCTATCCTTGCAGGTCATCTCGTTCATTCATGCATGGCGTATCACCTGACCCTCAGCCTCCAATTAAAATTCAGGTTTTCAAGTCGCCAAACGGTGATTTTGGCACCTTGGTGCTTACTTGTACTGAGTGCCTCCAATGTAGGGAATTCTTCATCCAGTGACGAAATAAAATGGCGCTTGCTACATACACTCATTACAAACTGTAGGTATTTTAGTCTATGTTGGTGATATTTGGGGCATTGGTTGATGACATGGTCTGTATTTAATACACTATTAAACAGATCACACGATGGTGGGTTGGATCTATCAGTCTGCAGTGGCCAGTTCTTATTCTAGTAATGGCAACCTGTTCCTTGCTTCCAAAATCTGCGTTGGTATTTAGACTATAGAAGCTTCTGACGTTTTTGTGAAGATCGCTGGGTTTTCCATATGTTGTAATACTTCTTTATCTTCTTGTTACGGGTACGTTTCAGCGTATCGTTCAAGGTATGAGATTTTGTAAGTGCAGAGTTACAGTCGCCTAAAGAAGTCCTTTGGGTGCTATATTCATTTGTGGGTTTTTGAGTGGTGCTTATGCTTCCTGGGACCCTAAGGCCGTTAAGTCATGGTGTTTTCCCCGTTCACCGCCATCATCTTCAGGTGAAGTTTACTTGATCCGTTTCATGGCTGTCATTATTCCACATATTTTCTATGTTACAATGCTGGAATAGTGGAGAAGTCATTTTATTGAAACGACACGTGATACCAAATAGGCAAATATTAACGGGAATTTTTTTATCAAGCGTAATAGGAGAGTCGGAGGTCCCGGCCGCTTTACCTCGAATTCTGTCTGGGTGTGTCCACTCTACTCCACTCCACTACCACAACCACTGCCAATGTTAGGCTAGAGGTTCCTGCTTTTGTTGCGGAACGAGAGAAGGAGTGAGACATTCAGAAATTTTAACTCGATTACGGGCACAATTCGGGGATGAGACTCTCTCCAAAATCCGCGTGTACGAGTGGCACAACTGTTTTTTGAAGACCGGGAAATGGTAGAAAAATAGTCACCGTCGACCTCCTCGAACTTCCATTACAGAAAACAACATCCGTGAAAAGCAGCGACTCGCCGTTGGCGAAGTTGCTTCTTCAATTGGTCTAAATCACGGGGGTGCATATTCGGTCATCAGAAAGGAAATTTGCTTCATAAAGATGTCAGCGAGGTGGATTCCTCGGCTTCTTTCTCCTCATCAGGAAAACGCCCGTTTAGAGATTTGCCATAGGCTTTAGCCCGTTGTGCTGACGAAGGAGAAGGCTTTCTCAGTCGTGTTGAGACATGTGTTCATCACTATATGCCTCAATCAAAACACGCGAGCAAAGAGTGGCGACTAAGACATGAAGCTGAACCAGTAAAGGCCTAAACGGGATTGTCTGCAGGGAAAGCTCTTGCCACCGTGTTTTGGAGCACCAAAGGCATTCCTTTGGTTGAGTTCCTCCACAATTGCTTAACAGTGAACTCAGAATATTATTGTCAACTGCTGGACAAAACAAAAGCTACATATTGAAGCAAAAGACGGTGTTTCCCAATCAGACGCGTCGTTCTCCTTCACGACAGTGCAAGCCACGAACGGCCTACATAACTCAGACCAAATTGGAGGAAATTTACTGGGATCAGCTAGAACACCCACCAAAAAGCCAGATTTGTCACCGTGTGACTACCATCTGTTTGGACCATTGAAGAAAGCTCTACGAGGTCAGAGGTTCAATAGCGATGAAGAGGTTGAACTCTTTGGGCACAGTTGGTCATATTTCTATGTTAACAGAATCGGGAAGATTCGGAAACGCTAAGAAAATGTTTTTCAGTACAAAGAAACTGCGTAGACAAAAAATTATTTTGAAATTCTATCGTTCTCAGAAAAATTCTTGAGAAATAATTCCTTTATCTTTGACCGATCCCGTCTTTGTTGAAAGTTGTCATGTTTGTTAATTAATTCAGTAAGTTTATGGAACCAATATTGTCTTGAATGACTCTTGTGCTGATGTGTGGATAATGATAAATCAGTCTGAATATCCGGAATCGTCCATGGTGGATGTTTGAGCATTCTTCTTTTTTCTATTTTCGTATGTTTGATATTAAGCCCCTCGAGCATTCTCTGGACTATAGCATGGATAAATGTCGTCGTAAATAATTGGGTTTTTGGATGTGGCTGCTTTTAGGTATATTTCATGATTTTGTTCTCCCTGCGATGTTGTAACGTAGCTTCTTTAGCTACGATAAGAATGCTACCCATGGAAGTGTTGTGAAAGCATCTTGTAGATACCTTGGTTCTGCACCACTTCGAGTTTTTTGAGTTTTCTTTTATTTGCAGGTCTGTATATTATTGTCCCGCAATCTGTTTTGGAACGTACTGTGGCTTTTAACAGTAAGAGTTGCTTGTCCGTACTTCAGTATATTGAGTCGTTTTTTACATTCCGTAGTCGTGTGTAGAATATGCTTCTTCCACGTCAAAGTGCATTCCAAGTAATTTGGTGCTATTAACGAATCTTATATTTTGATTTCCTAGTGTAAGACTCGGGTTGCTATTTTGATTGTCTCTTGAGAACAATATGCATTCACTTTTCTGTGATGAAAATTTAAAACCAGATATAAGCGACCATTCATAAATAAATACTGTTTCAAGCGGTTTGCATGATCTCCTGACTTGAAAAAGGCCAATTGCAAATACACGTCAAAATGTGGTTACACTAATTACGAAAAGTTCCAAAAGAACAAATTATAGAGTTACTACAAAAATTAATATTAATAAAAAATATTAAAATTCATTCATTTCTTCTCGAATTATCTGTGATAAATTGCAAGTTCAATTGAAGTTAAGATCGTACTCGGAGAATGCACACAACTACGTATGCATACATTTTAATATATTCGTTTCATTGCTTTCAAAATAACCTAACTAGATCGCACAACTTCGTCGTCAGGTAATTAATTAATTTCTAGGTTCATAACTCTGCGGTATTTTCCACTTGTCGCAATCCTTAAATTCATTTTACCATAAAACAAAAAAGATTACGTTGGAAACCAGAATAACGTGATAAACCAGTTCTACTGAGTTAACACAAATGTAGAAATGCAACAAACTGACCGTTCTTGACTAATGTCAACTAGGTCGATTGTGTACGTTTCTATGAATTTCACAACTCTTTTTCTTTTAAAACACTAAAAGTGTCGTCACATCTTCAAGTATGACATTAATGGGAATAATTTTTTGCAACTGTATAATTAATATTTTTTTGTAAATATTCGAGTTGTTGTATTGATACATTTAATCCATTAATCGACACACACAATAGTTTTATTCAACTCCAGAGCTGTTTGCAGATGAATAAATAAATAGAATGCCCAAACAGTAACAAAAGCTTTATTAATTGACAATGTAATTAATTTAACTGCAGAAATATATCACAACGTTTCGTCCCTAATTTGGGTTTAATCATGCGAACAATATTTGCAATAGCAGGAAACGGAAGATGAGGTCTTAATGAATATTACTGCGATACAGAACTGCTATATTTTATTTTATACACTTCCAACATTTTCGATGATTAGCTTCTAAAATTTATTTAAATTAACTGATACATCAAGTGATAACATTTCCCTTTGGAATAAGCACAATTTGAATACCATTTAGGAAGTAAAAGTTAGTTGGCATTTTTCAGATATTGGAGTCTGCTATAATGACCCTGTAATTTACCTTATTAATAATTTTATCACTTATAATTATTATACATTCATAATTATTCAGTATTTATTCCTATTTAGTTATGTATATAAGAAAAGTTATTTTGATTGACAATGCAATTATCCTGTTACAATTGTAATTGGATAATTGTTTGCGTTTTAGGTAGTTTTTAAAAGGCGTACCTGTTGTAACAAAAACTTTATCAAATTAGGGACGAAACATAGAGATACATGCTGTAACAGTATTAATTACATCGTCAATCAAAAAAAAATCATAAATATTTCCTATATATTTTCACTAAACGTACAATTAAGAATTGTAAAATTCCTTAGAAAATGGGATAAAAAGGATTTCATTTTCGATATTATTTCAGTGTGATCTATTTTTTCTGCATTCGTTGAAAGATCGTAAAGAAAAATCATTAAATAAATTGAAAACGAAGCCCATAATATACCATACACATTTATATGAAATATTTTATGTTAAATAATTATGAAGTTAATAAAATCACAATAATTTAATAATTACCATCACGAACTTCAATTAAATTTTGAATTAAAAGAAAATAATTTTTTATTACCTTCATAATTAACTGTTCCAGGTCTGTTCAAACAAAAAGATTCAAGACATGGTTTACATTTTGCATCAAATTTAACAGAATTTTTTTTAAATTAATATGATTGATTAAGTGTTATTATTAATAAATTACAAATACCACAATGAAAATATTAAATTATTAAGAAAGTTTTTGTTAATACTTGTTACACTTTCAACTTTATAAGTAACATATCGTAATTTTTTTGAAAAATTTAATTATTTTAATTTCCCCAAGTTGAGTAGTAATTAAATGTAATAAAACGTTATTTTACTCAATTCAGACCCATGTTAGCAATACACAAAAACCTCTTTAATGCAATTAATAAAATTATATATTGGTAGAAAATCATTTAACGTCCAATATAAATTTAAAATAATTAACGACCAGAAACAGGCAAAGTTTTTATTTAGTTCATTCGACGTTTCGGTTACGGTCAAGGTAGAAACCTCAGTTGTGGCTGGCGGACATGTGCTATAGCACATAAACAAATTTAGGAGGAATAGTTTCGTAATTTAAAGAAAGTTTAAAATAAGAGTATTTTAAGAGCGTTCCAGCGCACTCCCTCTCGCATACATCTGAGCTACATTCTTTATAGAATGAGAATCCTGTCTGTAATGAGAAATGCGCATGCGCAGTATTTCCTTTTTATTTCCCTTGTTAGTAACTAATCTAACAATTATATGATCTACAAAAAGCAGAGCATCGGGCAGAGCGAGTATGCTAACAGTTTTAAAAGGTTTGACGAATTAAAAAAACTATTTCTGGACTTTTGGCTTATTTGAATTAGTCAAAGGTCATTTAAAAGAAAAAAAATTAACGGAGACATTTCAAAATGTTTCATAACTCTGAGAAAATTCCCGCACGTTCCTGCATACAATATGCCATAATACTTTCTTTATTTTAAATAAGTGAGAAGTAAAAATACTTTCGTGTTTGGAAATGAGCCAATTTGATTTAATATTTTTACACTTTTCAAAATACATTCCCATTACACGTTATGTAGGGAATATTAGAACTGTACCATGTTACGGATCGTGGATTATTATTAACTCTGTAGGTGATGTAATATTATCATATCTTACGTAAAGGGAATTATCCTTTGAGTTATGCAGCATATTACTTTAAATACTCACGAGTCGCCACTGGAAAACCATAAAATATTTTCAGCGTAGCTCGAGTACATCGGTGGCGGAGGGAATACTCCTCCCCAATTTTTTCACCTAAACTACTTGAAAAATTAGAAAACTAATACCTGTATTTAAAGGTATTATCATGTAGATTATGAAAAAAAAGAATAAAGACAATATCTTAATATTTGTGACGCATAGAAGGTTTATGGTAGAAGAAATCATGAAGTTGAGAAAAACACATATTTCTGAATAAAGTAATAATTTATTAATTTAGAATTTAATTCTGTTAAATTGCTGGAATTAAAAGTTTTGCTATATGATCTGTAAGGCTTATAGGCATATTAATATAAAAAAAATTAAAAATCTATTTTTTCCATATTTTGGCCGAAATTTCTGTCCACGTGTCCCTTAAGCACCATGGTTTTCGGGAAGGGTTCTCACGCGAAAGCCAAATGATAACTAAATTTCAGGAGTTAGCAGATGAAGTAAATAATGGGGACTAAAATAGATGGGGTCATTATAGACTTCGACAAAGCGTTTGCTGTAATGCCTCATGATATCCTATTGGATAAATTAAATAAAACAGGTATACAGTGGTTCTATGGGGGGAAATTTTTAAGCGACAGATCGCAAAAAAGTCAAAATCGAGGAACAATTTTCGTATTCAGGCATTGTAACGTCTGGAGTTCCTCAAGAATCTGTAATCGGACCACTATTGTATTTAATATTTATTAATGACTTACCAAACTATTTAAAGTCAGGAGTCAGGCTTTTCGTGAAGGACTGCATTATCTACAGAAATATAACGAACGAGCAAGACTCGATAGTATTACAATAAGATCAAGATAAAGTCAATAGCTGGGCTCAGGACAATTAAATGAAAATTAATGGAAAGAAAGCAGCTCAATTTCGTTTGAAACATGCACCTTGTTAAATGAGACAATATAGAATAGGTGGGGAACTAATTCCAGGGGTGAGCTGCAAATATCTGGTGATATATTTCAACAACAGACTTGGGTGGAAGGAACAGGTGAAAGCGTAGAGTTACTTGCATTTCATAATGAGGAACTTAAAAAAGGGAAGTTCAAAATCAAAGGAGGTGGCATATTTATCCTAAGGTAGACCAATTTTGGCTTGTTGGGATCCCTATAGAAAAATAAAAAAGAATTATTAGAGAAAATTGAGAAAAGGACTACGAGTAGGGCCGGGGCATAGGAACGAAAAGGTAGAATAATTAGGTTCGGAGATATTGTCACAAAGGAGGGAGGAAGCAAGGCTGTATTTGCTATTCAAAGCTTATACAGGAAAAAAAACATGGATTGGAATTAGCTCCAAAATGCAAAAGCCCAGTTATATAGGTAATGGTATCATCAATTCAAAGTAAAATTTGGAAAGCAGAAAACAGATGTGTGCAAATTCTCATTCCTAAATAGGACCATCAACGACTGGAATAATTTACCTGTGGGAGTGATCGGGGGAAATCCTCTTCAGGCAAATAAATTTAGGAAGTGAAATTGATTATTTTAAATAATATAAATGTACAGTCGAATTTAAATGTTAAAGCCAAAGTG
The DNA here is from genome assembly GCA_034510155.1 of Eucriotettix oculatus. Taxonomy (NCBI): domain Eukaryota; kingdom Metazoa; phylum Arthropoda; class Insecta; order Orthoptera; family Tetrigidae; genus Eucriotettix; species Eucriotettix oculatus. Next base: position 81,383,948 of record CM067380.1, read on the forward strand.
AAGTGAAGTGTTAAGTTATATAATCTTTGTAGTGTTTCTCTTTTCTTTCTTTCACGAATATAGGCATTTCAAAGGACAATGATTATTTTTAGATTAGGAGTATTATGTATAAGTAATTTCATTATATATCTGCCACCGGGCTTACGCCCAATGGTAGACCAACAATAAATACTATACAATACAAATGCCATGCAAAAGTGTGCTTAATCCTCACAATACTACTAAATTGTATTTCAGTTTAACCATTTGGAGATCATGAAATCACATTGTTCACCGACGTACAATAGGTGGACCATATTTCAAACAGTTTATGGCCTCATCAAGTCTAAATCGGGGACTGATCTGTGCTGATTGGATTCTAACCCAGGACAACTGCCTTATCCATCTATCCCTTGTCTCGCTAAGCTTCCAGGATTACAGTGCGGGTCCATTCTGATCTTCGACACTCAGTTTCATGGCTTTTTGGCTGACCTTCAATTGAAATCAAGTCTTCAGTCTTGAAACTACAGACAATAAAAATATTTAATGGCGCCCAATATACTATTTGTTTACGCTCTCTTAACTATATAGATTACTGTCGAATTAGTTACTTTTCCTGCTAATACAATTAATTACCTAGGCAGCACGGGGAATCAGTTGTATATTAATATTTATTTTATAACTAGCTCCAGACCCGACGATGCCCGAGTATTTATTTATATTATCCCGGTATATTATTTAATTCCCGATAAACACATGACTAAAGCGGCATAGAAAACGTCACAATATGAACCTCAAATATACTCCCAGTATCTTGACAGTCAAAAATACCCCTGATAAAATAACAAGGCTAAAAATATTTTCATTACTCTGACAGATTAAAATTACTTCCCCACTTAAGGGATGAATTTTTACTCAAATCGCATATTAAAGGTCATACTGTAACACAGCGACTCCATTTACACCGGTTTCGACCTCAAAGTTGATAATTTCCTTGTTATTTTCATACGGCTCATTTCCACCCCTACCCTCACATGCTGCAAGGGGTTCAAATTATCTACAAATATTTTCGGGGAAACATTATAAAAGTAATTGTCCTCAAAAATTATTTTTCGACTTAAATATGAGCCTTAATTACATATAAAAATTCCACTAATTTCACCCCTCCCCTAGGGGAATCGTTCAGAAGTTATACGACAAACGTTCTTGTGAAATTATTACGTTTAACCGTCTGTTTTGTGTGCCTCTCGCCTGAACCCGACGGTATCGGTTCTTCAGGAGCCGTGGTAGATCTCGCTTGAGAAATTCCCATTCTGTTTGCCTCCAAACGCTGCTTTCGCTCTTCTTCAGTCTCGAAGATTATGAACTCGACTTGCGTTACACGTACGCCAACAGAAATTTTGACCCTTCGCTCGTGGCATTTTCTGATCACTAACAATAAATAACACTACGGTAAACCTCTAAACGCACATCAAAACACACAAAGTTTTGGTGTTTCAAAGGAAAAGGTAATTGATTACGAATGAATTTCAATATATCAATACTGTATGAACACGTCCAGTCCAGTGCAGTGGCTGAGATTATTATCGCTTCACGGCAAACCTTGTAGGTTGCAGTTGGTTTTGAACAGGGCCCGCTTTCACACTTTAACAACAATATATCGAGTGATATTGCTCGCCCTCCTTCTCTCTCTCTCTCTCTCTCTCAGTTGATTTTACGCCGCCTTTCACGCGGAAAATCAATGGATTTATAAATATTTACATTAATATCTTCTGAACTCTGCAAGATATTAAAAAGAAAAATACATGAATCTTTAAGTTAAAATTCTTGTTCCTTCCCCTGAATTTGTCATTTAAATACGTTAAGCCATTTAGGATCATAGCAGATGAAGAGTATAGGCAGCCCTTAATCACATTGGAGATTCAAACACGCGGATGGAAGTCAGCCTTCCCGTAGTTAAGTTTTCTGAAATTTTCCATTTTTCTGGGCAGGTTCCCTAATTTTTATTTCCGTAAGAACCTTGTACTGAGTATTAGAAAACTTATAAACAAAAGATGAATGAAATCGGTAATGTGGTTCTCAAGTTATTGCGTGACCAAGGGAAATAGGGATTCATTTTTATATATATAGATTTGACCATTATAGGCTTAATAATTTTAATATTTCCTATTTTGTTCCTTTACTAGAACTATGATGCACAAGACTGGTGAGTTACGATGGAAAATGATTTTATTCGGTCTAAGTTAATCGTGTGTAGAATAATGCTTATCAAGCTTTCTCTCGAGTCACCCGAGGCGGTTACACTTTCATATAGTAATGCGTGAGCAGCACGCGAATTTCTGTTCTATACAGTTGTGGACTGACTTCGTCCAAGCGAACATGGATTGGGTAGCGTGCCAACTCATTTCATCCAAAGTTGACGTTTCCCTCCGACGAATGCAACGAGTGGTTCTGAATGGACTTTTCGAAGTTTCCCTTTCGCTCACAATCGCATGAACGTCCCGCTCTCTCCTGCTTCTTATTGAAGCTCTAATGGTAAAATATGATTAAAGCAGAGCTTAAGCATGTCAAGATCGTTAACCGCTAAAGAGGGGAAATGAGAGTAAAAAGCTTAGACTGTTGCGGATCTGGGGCACGCTTCCCATCTCACTACTCGCAGTGTTCCAGGAAAAACTCAACCGCTTTTGTCCTGAATATTTTCAACAACAAAAAATAAGTTCGAAATTTTTTAAAACTACCCCGCCCAAGAAAAAGGCATTCTACGAGTTCTGCCAGGCGACATTTTTTCTTGAAACGCAGTACGACGGCTTGAGTTAATGATATTTGTAGAGTTTCACCCTTCGTCCACACGAAAACTGGAATATATATGAAAAATGTTATAAAAATAGAACATTTTGCTGTCATTAATTTTCTCTGTTCCATGAAAATTTTACTATTTACCCTGGTCTTTATTGTAACCACAGAAATCACACTGTTCTAATTTATATTAAATATTGAAAAAGAAATATCTCATTTCACACGTTAATATTTGAAAAATAATGGAAATATAACTATTTAGAAATATTAACTCAAAATTGTTTGATGTGCCTCTCTTGATATGCACAACATATTGTATGTGATATTCAAATATGTCTCTAGCGAGCATGTCTTCAGTTACTTCTTCCTCGACTGTACTTATGCGGATCCTCAATTCGACCATTGTTTTGTTGGAAGTGGAGGCACATAATCTGAGACTATATTGACGTTGAATAATTATTTTTAAAAATTCAACTTGATATTGGAGAACGTTACCTGACTAAATAGTACAATACTGTAACTATGCACATTTATTAGTTTTACACACGACTAAGTGTTTTATGTCGACACGCTGACCACGTTCGGAATGTGTCATGCAACATGACAGTTCCAGTCACCCCGGTAGGCCAGGCCCTAAATGAGCTGCAGCGCCATCGAAGAACAAGAAGTGTTTTATGACATTATTTGAATGAAAAAAAATGGCTCGATTATAAACATATCGAACGAAACTACTTTTATATTTTATACTTTATTTTCCCAATTATTATTTCTGTTGTCGTATTTTCTCCGTTATGTATGAAATTTTACCATTTATTAAATAAGAAAATCCATGCAATTATTATCAAATTTTAGGATTTTTTGCTGTTTTTTTATACATGTGTACTAATTAATGACTAACGTATTATAAAATAAATCTTAACTGCAATGTTTGTACGTCTGGTGCGTATGCCTTATTATACCAGTCAATCGATTGCGGTGAACCATTGACGAGTTGAAATGCTCACCTGAGACAACGTTTTTTCGATCTTCCGAAGATTTATGTTCCTTCCTTCTTCCCTCCTCACCCCTTTCAGTTTAAAAAGGTTCCTAATCGCAAGGTAGTTTCAATAACTTCCATCAGGCGTCCCGCGAGTAGCTTCAACGAAACGAGGTATATAGACCTCTAGCAAGATAAGTATAACCCTAACGCATCCGATCAGGCGATACGATTGTATATAACGTTTAAATTTACCTAAGAGTTTATTGAAGTAAGGATACTTCTCAATTAAATAATAAATAAAAAAAGTTATACATATATAAATTTAAACGCGAGGCACCCTGATGCAAAACCTATCGGGGTTAGACCACCGAACATAGAATAGAAGCGGCGGCTTCAAGCGAAGATTTTTCTACGTTTATGGGCAAAAATAAATAATGCATCACTTCTTTTTTGTAATAACTGGTATATTTACATTATGTGGTAATACATTTATGTGGCTAATACGAATTACGAACCAGAATTAAATTATTGTCCGTTGAATATAACGATTTTATTATTTCTTGCTCCGATTCGTTCTCTGTGCAATACGTCATTAAGGGTTCTCACATGTTGGTGCATTCGAATTTTCAAGTAAGGCTGTCCAACTTCCCTGGTAAGTGACGCATAATAAGTTTATTCTTCTGAAAAGTAATTAGTCTTGTTTTATGCATTGTTTTATCAAAAAGTATCATATAAGCCGCAGTCAGCTGTGAGTGCGTTTCTTTTTGCAAGTAAATATTTTGTCAGCAGCTGTGGTGTGACAAGAACAGAAAGGATAAGAAATGAATACATTCAGGAAGTAATGGGGGCTAAATCACTAAATATCTTAGATACAATAGAAGGTAGGAGGTTGAATTGGTATGAACATTTGAGAAGAATGCCAGAGGAACGGTGGCCATTAAGAATATTTCACTGGCAACCCCCAAAATGAAAGAAAAAAAGGAAGACCTAAACTTACATGGAATGAAGGAGTGATGCAAGCAATGGAGGACAGATGTATTCGAGATGAAGCTTGGATGATAGAGACGCCGTATACTCTAGTTCCCACTCGCGACCCCACAGCAGACTCGTCTCCCGTCATTCGGAAGGGCATGAGAATGACCTACCTGATGCAGGTTTTCTAGGGTTTTCCCTGCATCTCTTTAGGTGAAACACCGGGTAGGATCCTTAAACCATAGCCCGGGGGCCCTAGTTAACCCTTGGCTACCTTGCTCTACCTTCCGCATCCCCCCTATTCAATTCCCTTCCTATGCTATTAAAGGGGAGTTGCCTGTTTCAGGATCACCCTCATTTAGCCTGTTTTCCAAAAAAAAACTTTACAAATATTAACAACACACACATCTCGTAATATCAATCCTACACGGTCCTTTGTTGTAAGTAGGCCTTTCTCATTAGTAATGGCGATTTTCTCAATAGCTTTCAAACAGGCTTCACATTTCACCATCATTTTTAGTTTTATTACTATGAATAGTGTAATTCAAGAAAATACATCACCTTAAAAAGTAATTGGTAGGAGATATGGTGTAAATGATTGCATTGTAATGTAATTATTTACTGAATATAGACAGTTGCTACTTTATTATTAATTTATATTGCCACATTTCCAGACCTGCAGTGATGGCTGAGCGGTAGCGTGCCGGACTGCAGATGTGTAAGCTCGGGTTCAAGTCCCAGCCGAGGCAACCGTTTTTATTTAGTTTCTAGTATTTTCTGTTTCTAGAATGTTCTGCTTCTAGAATATTCCATGTATGTATAAATAGGACTGGATTCCAATCGGAGTAAGTCTTAAGTACGAGCTTTGTACAGCACTTCGCCGTTGATTAAACGCTTATAACCTCTACGTGTGTGTGTTATTGAATTTCACGATCCCTAAAAAACGTGACATTTTTGGTGAAGGCGCCGGGTACATCTAAACTTAACACACACTGGCTCCCATTAGACCTCGACAAAGCAGGAGACTCCAAGGCTTGAATCCGGAGTACGTACCATACACAAACCAACAAGCACTGTGATGGATCGCCAGGAAAGGAGCTCACCGGCCTATGCTGCTGTTCAGCAGCATATAAGGAACCCTGCCATCTGCACAGGAGACGCCGGCAGATGGCTCAAGGGCTACCAAAGGGTCGCCAAATTCAATAAGTGGGACGACGCGGTTTCCCTAGCCAATGCATACTTTTATTTGGACGGAACCGCAAGACAGTGGTTCGAAAATGTTGAAGAAAAGTTGACCAGCTGGGAAACTTTCAAGTCCGAGATACAGAATGCATTCGGCAATTCTGAGCGTCATGTTCGGAAGGCCACAGAACAGTTAAAATAAAGGGCTCAGAAAAGTGGCGAGAACGCCCAGTCGTACATCCAAAACGTTCTCGCATTGTGCCGAACGGTAAACCCAAATATGGGGAAAGATGAAAAGCTGGCACATCAAATGAAAGGTGTCGCGGAGGACTTATATCAGGCCCTCCTACTAAAGGATGTAAAATCGACGGACGAGTTCGTAAAGCACTGCCAGTTCATCGAAGAGATGAACCAAAAACGAATTCGACGAAGGTTCGAGAGACTTCCCAACGTTATGCCGATTGCCTCAGTAGGAGAGGCGAATGATTTGTCTTCTCTCGTTCGACAGATAGTAAGGGAAGAGATTCAGCGTGCTCTATATCTTCGAGACGACGTGGCAGAACCAGAGGTCATCCAAGAGGTCATCCGGCAGGAAGTGGAAAGCGTTTTGGCGCCAATGTCCACCCCGACGTTCTCCTGGCGAAAGGTCGTTCCGAGACGGAAACCAACCAATACGAAAGTAGTTGCACGGGAGGAAGATGCAACCTACGCCCCATGGAAGACAGACGTCTGGAGGACACGGGATAATAGACCTGTGTGTTTCCTTTGTGGCCGTCCTGGACATGTAGTTAGATACTGCAAGGACAGGAGACGTGTATTCGCTAAAGCAAGAACTAGGCGAGGACAGGATGAATATGACCATGGACGCCAATATGACGATGCCGAACAGACAGAGTTGTTTCGAGGAAGATACAGGTCGTCGTCACCGCATCCCGCCGCAAGGAGAGGATGCTCCCCGTCACGTCGCTCCAGATCTCCGTCGCCATTTGGTCGCTCCCCTAGCCGACGTAACTTGGAAAACTAGATGACGCGACCTTCCCTGGAGGTGAGGCCGCTGAAGAAGAAAATCCTCCGTCGACGACCGTCGCCAAAATGTCTGGAAATTATATAGACGTCATGTTGGACCACAAGTCGGTACGAGCCCTAATGGATTCCGGCGCATCTTTCTCTGTTATCTCCGAGACGTATCGACGACAGTTGAAGAAGACCAAGATCGCTTATAACAGGAATACTATTTTAAGGGTCGCGGATGGCAAATATGTGCAACCAGCCAGAATATGCACCATCAGGCTGAAAATTAATAACAGAATTCATCCGTTCGAATTCATCGTCCTGCCGCAATGTAGCCACGACGTTATCATCGGGTGGGACTTTTTGAAGAGCACGCAAGCCGCAATTGACTGTGGACGTCCTGAAATTCTGTTAAACGAATTACAAGCTTCCGAAGAAATAGGAAATAAGGATTCGTGGCGGTTATTTGTTCTCGACGATGTGACCATTCCTGCGTCGAGCGCTACCAAGGTTACAGTCACGAGCCCTAAGTTAAATGGCCACGTAGATCTTATAATTGAAGTGAAGAAGAAATTATCACAAGTCATTATTCCTGCGTCGGTCATATCGTTCAAGAATGGCACTGGAGATTTATGGGTAGTTAATGGGCAGAACGAACCTCAGTTTCTTCCGAGACATATGTGCTTAGCAAAGGCTGAGCTAATAACAACAACATCTGACTGTCATGGAAGAAAATCCACCCAGCCGCAGAATTCCTACAGTGACGAAAAACAATGAATTCGAGTTTCATAAGTTACTGGCGCCGCAGTTACCCATCGATCAGCAGACGAAATTTCTTGAATTGCTTCAGAAATATTCTGCGTGCTTCGACGCAGTGATCAGGGAAAAATCAACCACTGTGAAGGTGAAACATAAAATTAATACAGGAAGCTACTCACCTATCAGTCAGAGGGCGTACAGAGTATCACCAGCAGAACGACGCATTATTAAAGAGGAAGTGGATAAGATGCTTGGCCGAGGAATCGTCCAACCATCACAGAGCCCGTGGTCATCACCCGTCGTACTAGTCACAAAGAAGGATGGAACCTGGCGATTCTGCGTCGATTATAGGAGACTTAACAAGATCACGAAGAAGGACGTTTATCCACTACCAAGAATTGACGATACTCTGGATTGTCTAAATGGGGCAAAGTTTTTCTCCATCATAGACTTGCACTCAGGGTACTGGCAGATAGAAGTGGACGAAGCCGACCGAGAGAAAACCGCTTTCATTACACCAGACGGACTCTACGAATTCAAAGTTATGCCGTTTGGGTTGTGTAATGCACCAACAACATTCGAACGAATGATGGACAACTTGCTGCGCCACTTGAAATGGACCATGTGCCTCTGCTATTTGGACGACATAATAGTTTTCTCGGAAACGTTCAGCGAACATCTGCATAGACTGCGAACTGTTCTCGAGTGTCTGAGTACAGCCGGGCTGAGACTGAATCCAAAGAAGTGCCTATTCGGTGTCAAGGAAATAAAGATCCTTGGCCATCTAGTCTCACGGGAAGGCGTACGACCAGACCCGGAGAAAGTCAGGTCGATAACAAACTTTCCCCGGCCAAGAAATATATTCGACGTCAAGAGTTTTCTTGGGCTCTGCTCTTATTATAGGCGTTTTGTCCGAGACTTTAGTGGAAAGGCACGGCCACTACACAAACTGTTGCAAGGAGACACCAAATTTATCTGGAGCAGAGAACAACAGGAGTCTTTCGACACGCTGCGACGTGCCCTTGTTTCCGACCCCGTTCTGGGGTTGTTCGACCAAAATGCACCGACTGAATTGCATACTGACGCCAGCGGCCACGGACTTGGTGCTGTACTCGTTCAGATATTCGGCAAAAAAGAGAAGGTCATAGCCTACGCGTCGAGAACACTTAGCAAAGCAGAGAAGAATTATTCGACGACAGAGAGAGAATGCCTTGCTGTTGTTTGGGCCATAAATAAATTCCGGCCGTATCTCTTTGGCAAACCGTTCACGGTTGTGACGGACCACCATTCCCTCTGCTGGCTGACCGGACTCAAGGATCCTTCTGGACGACTCGCTAGGTGGGCTTTACGACTTCAGGAATACGACGTCACAATGAAGTACAAGAGTGGACGAAAACATCAGGATGCAGACTGTCTCTCCCGAAACCCTGTCGACGACGAAGAACCGAAGAGTGAGATCCTGGATTGTCTCAACTCTTTGACTAATATTTCTGTGGAACAGAGAAAGGATCCGAAGCCGAATGAGATTATACAAGCTTTGAACTCTTCCCAAGGTGTGAAAGGGGACTACGAAATAATTAATGACGTACTACACAAGAAGAATTACGACTCATTGGGAAGAAGATGGTTGGTAGTCATCCCCAAGCAACTGCGTCTAGAAATTCTGCGGGAGTTCCACGACGCACCCACCGCTGGTCATCTAGGAGTCGTCAGGACGTATGACAGAATCCGTCGGCGATTTTATTGGCCGCGACAACTTAATGACGTCAGACACTATGTAAGCCACTGCAGAGAGTGTCAGAGAAGAAAGACGATTCCCCAACGACCACCTGGGCGACTACTGCCTATTCCTCCGGCCGACGCACCATTTCAACGCATCGGAATTGACCTACTCGGAAGATTTCCAACATCATCCCGGGGAAACAAGTGGATTATTGTCTGCACCGATTACTTAACTCGATTTGCCGTCACAAAAGCCGTAGCATCGGCGGAAGCTTTCGAGATCGCCACCTTCGTCGTCGAAGAAATAATACTTAGGCATGGAGCTCCAAGAACTATAATCACAGACCGGGGGACGGTATTTCAGTCTAGACTAATACATGAGGTCAATAGACTGTGTGAAATAACGCACCGAATGACGACTGCTTACCATCCTCAAACAATCGGGCTTACCGAGAGGTTAAACAAAACATTGGCCGACATGTCCATGTACACCGACGTCGATCAGAAGAACTGGGACGCCGTACTTCCATTCGTGACGTTCGCCTGCAACACCGCTAAGCAAGAAACAACGGGATTCACACCATTTTTCCTGGTTCACGGTCGCGAGGCAGAAACGACAATGGACACGATATTACCTTTCAATCCCGACGATGTGAATGACCCTTACATTGGTCACTTAGTAACGAGGGCCGAAGGATCCCGACAACTAGTCCGAATACGTACGCTCCAAGCTCAAGAGAAGGACCGACTACGATACGACGCAAGACATCGTCCAGTTTTGTACCAGCCAGGGGATCTAGTCTGGATCTTTACTTCCATTCGCAAAGTCGGCCTCTCAGAAAAGCTCCTCAAACGGTACTTTGGCCCGTACCGTGTGCTAAAACGTTTATCCGACGTCACATATGAGGTCGAGGAGTATGATCCTAATTCGAGACGCAGAAAGAGCCGCGACACCGTCCACGTACTGAGGATGAAGCCATACCATGAACCCGACGCTCAAAGGGAGGTTGAAGACCAAACACGACCCGACGACGCGGAATTTTACGGGGACGAAGACGTAGGAATGACGACTGCCAGCCCAAGAACAGGAAGAACTGGACCTACTTACGTCGGGCCAACGACGAGATCCAGAGGACTCAAGGCAGCTCAGAACTAACAGCGAGACGCTGTTTTTTGAAAGGAGGGAGCAATGCCACATCTCAAGACCTGCAGTGATGGCAGAGGACTGCAGACACGTAGACTCGGGTTCGAGTCCCAGCCGACGCAACCATTTTTATTTGTTTAATTTATTTACATTGTTTGCCTTTAGTTTCTAGTATTTTCTGTTTCTAGAATGTTCTGCTTCTAGAATATTCCATGTATGTATAAATAGGACTGGATTCCAAATCGGAGTCAGTCTTAAGCAGTACGAGCTTTGTACAGCACTTCGCCGTTGATTAAACGCCTATAACGTCTACGTGTGTGTGTTATTGAATCTCACGACCCCTAAGAAACGTAACAATATTTTCACCTGTCTTTCCGTACCGGGAATTAATTGTTCCTTTTTTTCAGTTACAGTTGTTATTTCGTGACTGTGATTCATCGCGGTGTGTATGATTGAATTAACAATCCGTCAGCTCTCATAGGTAAATTCTCATAAATGTGACAATCTCGCTGATGGTTTAATCACGCCTCCTTGACAAAGAGATTACTGTCGAATTGAATATTTTAGCGGGCTAAATGAATAAAATCCACGGTAGTTGTAGTGCAGTAGCGCTTTCATGTGACGAGAAAGTTAGCGTCAACTCTATATGAGCAATGCAGCAGCACATACCTTGTTAAAATGCAGTTAGTCTCGTCCGAGAGAATTACGATGAGTCACGGCAGATTGCCGAATCTCAGCTATAAGTTCTCCCGAAAGGCAATTTCACCAAGGTCTGAAAGTCCCATTTAGTCTACTGTTCTTTTTTTTATTTGCGCAGAGAATGAAGATAAGAGAAAATCCACCGCGGCGTTAGGAATGTGCAAAAAGTTTGGTTTTAATTTTGAACAGTCTCGATGTTAAGAACAAATAACTCTACAATTCGCCCTTCCAAATAACACATGCAAAAAATAGAAACTGTCGATTGAGTAATTTATACATGTTGCTTTAATTGAATGGTTTAAAATTCAACCCTCAAGGAGACAAGCTGATCTAAAAAAGGGTATTTTTACTAAATGAGCCTTTTACTACTTCTCAACATAATCCACGCAAATATTAATATACTTCACCAAGCTCAGCCTCTATACGTAAAATTTCATCCCCTTTTTGACGTAGGCACATATTTCCCTTCTAACTCGTGAAAAAGGAACGATGACGAGTATTTTTTTCATAGGGAAATCTGCAGTCATGTCTTAGGAGGGTATCTTCTCGTGTAAGGAGATAGACTGCCATAGTAATTAATATTTAGGGACGCTTCATTTGGAAAGGCACGTGTTTGTTGGGTTCAGACTTCCGGACTTGCAGGGGTGAAGTGTCCGCTTCTGCATTTCTTAAAAAATGAGTCTCTGTGTTGAATTTAACACGCCTGAATTCCAGTTGGGTTTTTAAAGTCTGGTCAATTGTATTCGGGACTGACAATATAGTTATTATGTTGGGAAGGGTGTGGGAATAAAAATTGAAAGGGTTATTAAAAGATAATGGGAAAATTATTAACTAGGAAATACATTATTGAAGGAAAATTAAAAAATTTTGGAAGTTCGGCGAAGCAGTCTAATTTATTGCTAATCTCAGGATAAAACCCGTGGGCGATATCCTCCCTAGACCTCACGGATTTGAAACCCGACAGCGTACCTCCTTTGCAGTGTAGCGTCGCCTCTCCACCAGCCTTCAGATACGTCGAGACCAGGCGTCGGCTCCCATTAGTCTCCTTCAGGTTCCAAGATCCGAATGATCATTCACACAGCCTCAGCGCTGTGTAAAGAAGCATCGAAATCGATGTTTGATAACCGATTTGTTTACAACACGAAACCCCATTGGTTGAGACAACCATGTGGTATTTAAATATTTCGCTGCCTTCGTGGGTCTCGATTACCACAGGACCATCTTTACGAAAATTCCCAGGTCATATCCCTACGTGCCCAAAGGCCACCCCAGAGGATTAGAGGCGGCACCAATTGCATGTTCCCGATCCTCACTAACTTTATATTAGGAAATATTAAATTATCAACTATTACAATAGAGTTAAATATTTTATTTCAGTCGTCTTCCGTCGCCGAAAGCTTTGGACGATTTAGCCACGTCCAATGAGACAAGGTGCAAATATTCATGTTCCTTTTCTGGTCAAGAAGATGACTGGTAATTCATCATTATTACTAACCAATTGCGTGCGTTCAAGTTCCCGACTCCGTTAGCATGGATCTAAAGTCTGACAGATTATATATAACTAGAAATATTGTTTACATTTAATGATAGATTAGATTACGATGTGATACGCAATCGCGTACGACATAATTTGTTCTCATATACATAAATTCCTCTCTTTAACTATTGAATGTCCCCCGTAATAATAAGACAGTGTTTTTGATGTTCCTTTCAGAAATTTACCTAAAAAATAATCCAAATCCGAATGTGACTAACGGTCCCGTCGCACACTTTAAAATTGAATTATGCTGTTTGTAATCATAAAATTATTATCTTTTAATTAGGTTTCTGTTAAAAATTATTTTGATTAATTATATATAACCCTATACGTTCAACATACTTCTGTTGAAGGAGAAAGGTGCATGTATAATAATAATAATATCCCTTTTTACAGGATTCTAATACATCAGTGTAAATTTACTGCCAGAAATAAATTACTTCAGTGCTTTTAAGAAATGCCATATTATTTTTTACTTTTTGTTAACATTGACAAAACCAGACGATTACAGGAAAATGGAACTGTCGAATGGCTTGAGATTTTGAAATATGTACGAGTAAGAAAGATGAATGGGAGGTGCGGATCGGGCAGAAAACCTTGACATTTACAGCGTTTCAGACAAGTGCGTAATTTATGAAGAGCGTAAACTTCATTCACGTAAAATGAAATATTACAAATATGAATCTGAAAATAGAGTTATCGTCTTCCTACATACTGCTCGAAAGTTGCACTGCAGTACAGTACTTTTCATTTTAAATGTGTTTCTGTTCCCATCCTAGGATTTAAAACAGTGGCAAAATCTTAATTAATTTGATATATTTCTTATACTGGGGTTAAAAGGTGAAGCCTTTTTTTAAGGAAGCGGACATTATATGTCTACACCTACCCTTAAGTAAAATAATAACGGCTAAGGAGAAATTGCAGCACGCAGATCAATGGCGGAGAAATCAACAAAAATTTGAAAGTAATTTCCTATAATCATTTATTTTAAAATTACATTTTTAATTCCACAGGTGCAACCATAAAAACTAAACGTTTTATGGAATATTTTGAACTGTTTCCGGTCCACAATCAGAGTAGTTCTCATTATTTTAGACTTCAATAAAAGGGAAAATATAATATGATTATTGACATTACTAATACGATTTTTTTAAAGTCTACACGTTTATTAATAACTAACTGGCTACGCAATGTTTACCGGGTATTCATTATAATTATAATATTAGCCAGCTACAGTATTTAATCTGATAATAATTCCTTGGTCAACCCGAGATTAAACCGGCAGTATCACATTTATGAACTTCACCTTTTTACGCTGATGGAAATTACTTGAATCACGACAGGCGTGATGACTCACGATGCCTCAGTGGATACACAAAATCTACTGGTAAGTTACTTGAGCACAGTAACTTGTAACGTGTTAAATGTGCATCACTTAATTTATGTTTTTAAATTATCAAATAGTTCCACCCAGAATTAGTATACCTTTATCAGAAAACAATCTCCCTGAGCAAACGTAAACCTCTTCGGATTGTTTGTGACATTTATACGTAACATTAAGTAGTTGCTGAATTTTAAAAGCAAATACAATGTCACAGGTAAAATAAAATAAACTTTAATAACAATAAAACTGTATCTGCAACGTAACAACAGAAGTAAGTTTTACTACTTTACTGCAAATTGTATATTCGCAATGTGTTATTACTTTATTATTATGAGGCAGCTCCGGCCATCAAGATTAGGGTCCAAGCAGTTATACCTACTGGGAATAAGGAATTACTGTAAATAAAATATCTTGATACCTTTAGCATTGGATTAATGATTTATAATAAGGCCCAATCATACGTGTATATTAATATAACCTCTTACGTGTGTTTTTGTTCATTCACACGTGAATATTATTATCCGTGGATCTGAACACACCTGGTTACGTCACATCGTCGCTTTCCGTAACTGCATCATACCCAAGCCAGTAAACCTAATCCTGCCAGTATCCTGAGCACGATACTTACACCTTCAACATCAACTGGTCAAGTGGTGATTTACATTTTGGGCAGTTAACATTTAGTGGCAAAAGTCAACATCAAACGTGTCTGCTAAGAAAATACAATTTTTGAGAGAATGAGGCTCATGTTAAATAATGTGTGTAAAAGGGCATAATTTTAATTTAATCAAAAGTATTCAGTTTACGTATTAGAAGGCAGGGCTGATGGAATCTTAATTTTTGGTTACAAGTTCAATGAGTTTATTGTATTAGGCAATATTGTCGATTAATAAATAACTGGTTTGTTTGCTGTATACCTATTTATTTATGCACATCGCTCAATTCACTTAATTCTCCAGGTCTGTGATGGACAAACGTTTTAAAGAGATAGCCACAGGAAAGGTAAAACAATTTTAGGCGGGCCAATGTAATTTAGAGTCTAAATGTTGTGAAACGTTATACTCTTTGTAGATTGTTACAGTTTCGTTGCAGATGAAGCATGGTGGTGTAGCGTACCTTTCTATCGATTGGGATTTAAGAATATTTAACGTTTTACGCTATCAAATATCAATTTATCTTGAAAATATAATAATTGATTTACGAAAAATTGAAAAGTAACTATTTCCCAGCTAGCTATAAATGCAAAAGTTCCCTACACTCAAGGTTTACCGTGGGGTAAATAGGCTATCAACGTATTCAGCTTAAATCTATCGTCACAGAACAGTCTTACCGCTGCCACGTGACCCGCTCGCTCTCCAGACGTTCTCTTTCTTCATCATAAACCGCAGAATGTCCGATCAGCTAACCTCTCCCTGGATCAGTGATACTCAAAAGGTTCAGATTGGTTCCTACTTATCCCGCGCTTTTATGGGAGAACCAATCAGCAAAGCTTTATCGTTGTACGTCACGTCAGCGTAAGGTGAACTGGGACTGTTTTCCAAGAACTTTTGCACCGTTAAGCGAAGGAAAATTGGATCGTTCCTTTGTACATGAGATGCAGAATATTCCATTGTCTATGGTTTGTTTTTAAAACGTGAAATGATACGAGCCAGGCCCACGTGTCTAGCTGCTGCGCATTCATATCTCCCGAATTTAATAATCTTACCATTATTCCATACAATCATAAGTCGAGTTACAGTGGTTTATCCATAAAAACTATAAAAAGTACTTCCAACTCCAATCATTTTGAAAACACGGCAATAAGAATCAAATTTACGTTTCTTAGATAACATCTTGGAGATAATTTTTTTTACAACATGCAGAGTAAACTTAGAAAACCAACGACGCTAAGACAGGTCTGAATCAAGAAACGTGTTTCGATATCTAGCCACGGTGAAGGGGGTAGCTACTGCGAGGAGGCTCCGTTGCCAATTTTACTCTTCGCTACAAAGTTGCCAGCAGCTAGTGCCTCTCACTCTCAACATAACATGCCAATATCAAGGTTAAGTTAATAAATTTGTATGTCGTCACTGATACAAAACGAAAGAGTGGAAGAAGGAGGAAAATATTTATTTTTCTTACAGCCTACATTTTTTTTATTCGTCAGATTAGCAATAATGTCCTGCGGGCCGGGTAGAACATTTCAGGGGGCCGCATGTGGCCCGCGGGCTGTAGTTTGCCCATCACTGCTCCAGGACATTGAGAGTGGCTAAATTAATGCCCGATATTCAAAGAGAGTGAAATATACTTTCGGTATCTTAAGAGTGTAGCTCTGGTACCCTAAAAACTAGAAATTGCCTCAATTGTAAACAGAAATTAGTTTCATTCCTATTCACCCTTTCCCCAGAACTACAACTTAACCGGCACGTTGAATGTAAGAATCAAGCTCAACGTAACCCCGTAATCGACGAAAATTTCGGTTGATTTGTCTTTTCCCCTCCATTACTTTCAGTAGCCATGGTTTCATGTTGATACACCGAGGTAAGCTCAATGATTCCTAATTAAAACTTCGTATGATTGACTTTCACCCTCTCCAGGCGTTCAGTGCGTTCACCGCAGGAGGGCGACCAACACCAATCTCGCCATCGAACTCCTTTTCATCATTTGCACCTTCGGTTTTTATCGTGCCATAGCAAGCAGTCTATTGATATCTATTAGAAATGTACCCAAAAGAAATTACCACCGCTAAATGCTGAAGCAGACTTTCCATCAGTAAATACACGTCTTGCAAGAAGAAAACTGATACAAAGTATCAACGACGGGATTGAGTTATATTATAACCTATAATGAACTACTAAGTACGTTTCATTTAATCGTATATCAGACTTTAAGGAGTAGATTTTAAGACTTACAAACTTTTCCTGCAGTACATTGTTTAGTCATCACAAAGAAAATTTGATAAAAAAAGTAAAAATTTACGTTTGAATGTTAAAAACGATTCAAGAAGTGAATATAACATGTATATTACAGGTTGTACAATGACTCTTTAAACGACCATTTTCTAGAAAATCAGTCTAGCCTTACACATATACTTTTGCAATATCTTTTCACAAATAATACCATTAAGAATAGTTCTTACTCTACCCGTTACAGTTGCATCAGCAGAAATATCTTCTGTCAAGTTAAAAATTAAGTCAAACTATGCATCAACCAAGGCGCAGTAATTTATCCACTATTTTGATAGAATCATAAATCGTATATAGCTTGGATAGTAGACAAATGAATCAGACTTCTCAAATATAAAGAAAGAAAAGTTGAATTTTTGAAGGTACATCTAAATTTAATTCTAGGTTTAAAATAAGAAATAGCAGTGATTGATAAACTAAGAATACATACAAGAATTGACAGTGGAATTTCTGTTCGTAGGTATGCAATAATAATTCACGTTTAAGTTAAGTAATTAAATTTAAAGATAGATTTTTGAAAATCGATGTTATAAACATAGTAATGAGAATAAATTGTTTTACTATAACCGTTGCTTCTTCTTTTATACATTTCCACAATTAAGCAAATGGAAATATCTATCTGCAAGTCGAATCAGGAAAATTAAGGAAAGGGATGGGAATGATTTTTTTTATAAGTTGGCGTTGCAGCAGTCACCTATTGGGCTAAAGTACGACTTAAGTGGTATATTGAATACCAGAATTAAATTCAGCGGCTTCCATAACCTCGGAATAGACACAAATCTGGGTTGCATTCTCCTTATTTTTATGAAACGCCTCTCCACCCCCATGTCAAAGGGGGTTGAAATTATACGTAAGAAATATCTGGAAAACTATATGAACTTCATTTAGCCTGAAAATATTTATTCGACGCAAATGTATGTCGTGTGTGTACATGTATAAATATCTCCAACCCCAAACCACCCCCGCTCCTAGTGGTAGTAGTTGAGTCTTACCCGGACAGTGTTTCCGAGTGACAAAGAACACGTGTACCCTATTTGGTCGAAATTCCGCCACGTGTTTGAGGAACATACTTACACTCATACAAGCAGTCAATTACATTTAAAAGATAAGATATAACAGCTTTTACGTTATATCAGTGCTATAATTAAGTTCACACGAATATTAATTTCAGTGACAGCGCACACAGGCCACTACATAATGTCTTCGTATGCTCCCTTATAAAGGTTTCAGCGATTTTGGCTTCTAGCTAATGAGAGCAGAGAAATAGATAAACATGGCCACAAGCCACAACTGAATAATGCACAATAGAAAACCCTTACTGCAGCACAACTGCGTGGATGTGGCCATGTCGCATGAATTTCATTCGAAGGCATAAGGAAAACGTTCAAGGTCAATTCGGTTCCATTTTTAAAAGAAAAAGTATGGCGGTACCATATTATTTCTTAGCCTCTTTATATTTACAAATTAGATCACGATGCTATTGAAATGAATTTCAATAGGAAATTACAAACGAGTTGTCCGAGAGTGTTTTATTCTTAAAAAATCGATCAATAACTTCAATACAAATTCTAATACAAAACTTAAATAATTTGTATTTTTACTTTTAAGAATCATTCTCATTATTTAACACCCAAAATTCAATCTAGATAATATTTACAATCTCAAAAAGTAAACATTTCGTTTCAATAATGAATTTAGCTGAGTTCAAACGCACTTCTTTCAAATCATATTCAACTTTATATTAACTACTTTAAACTTCTGAAATAAGGAGGGGGAATGTTAGTAACCCTTTTAACGAAATTTTTTAATAAAATTGAAACTGGAGACGATATTTCAGATGATTGGAATATATCATAAATCACCCCTATTTTTAAAAAAGGTGATAAAAATGTGTTCTAACTATAGAGGTATAAGTGTTTAGGTTCGACAGTGAGAATTTGAGGTAAAATTATAAATTTTAAAATGAATGAGACAATAGTCCAAATAAGAGAGGAAGGAACAAAGTGGTTTCCGGAGTGGAAGATCATGCATTGATAATACGTTCTGTATTAGAAAACTACAAGAGAAGGCTCGACATTTATTATGGTCGGCAATGAGAAATATGAATATCGACGATAAATGAATTAACAATGTTAGGAGAACCTATAATAATACAAAAGCCAAAGTTGAAATACAGAAGAATTTAGTGTGGATGAATCCTCAAGCAGGGATGCAGATTATCACCGACACTTTTTAATATTTATTTGGATCAGACACTTAAATTATGGTATAAAAATTGCTGTGGAATGGGTATTTCTATAGGAGATAAAACACTACATTCATTGTTGTTCGCCGACGATCAGGTAATATTTGCAGAAGATGAAGAGGACATGACATACATGATAAATACGCTCATGGAAGAATATAAAAAATGGGGACTGAACATAAATTTGCAGACGACAGAATACATGTCTCTAGGAAAGACATAACACTAGAAACAGGAAAAATAAAAAAATGTGAATTTTTTTTAATACTTGGGGTTAATAATTACAAATGTAGGATCATGTGAGAGAGATATACAAACTAAAATTGCAATGGCAAAGAATGCTACCAAGACTCTACACGGAATAATTTGGAACAAAAATTTAACAAAGGAAACAAAAATCAAAATCGATAAGAGCATAATACAGAACATTCTATGTTATGGAAGTGAAACGTGGCCCCTGACAGAATAACAAAAAAACTAAATTAGAACAGTAGAATTTGATTATCTGAGGAGAAGTTTTCAAAAACAAGACAGGATAAAATTAGAAATGAGCTCCTTTGGAAAGCAATGAATCCGTTGTTAAAAGGATTGAAAATCAAACCCTTAAATTGTATGGTCATGTACAAATAATGGAAAACGAAAGATGGTCAAAAGAAATATACCAATGGTCACCTCCTGGAAAAAGTAAACGGGGCAGACCCACATTAAAAAGGAAAACCCATGTGAAAACCATAATGGAAGATAGGAATTTGGAAGAGGGAGATTGGAACGATAGACAGAAATGGAAATTGAAGACGGCAAACCTGTAGAGGGGGAAAGTCCGAAGAAGAAGAAATTTAAATTTAATTTTTTCACAAAATTGAGTTTTTCCTGAAAACGTGGTTACACCTGCTTTAGTTCCAAGTTCCAGTACAGCGGTCAATCCTGCGATGAGGGATTGCAAGATGGAGTTTCGGCAGATCTATCTTGTCGGTGTTAAAAGCAGGAACAGCTGTTCCCCCTCTGTTGTCGCAACAACAGAATACCGGAAACGAACTCGGCACTAGCACCTGTGATTATTACGACTTTTAAATCTGGCCGTTAATTATTCGTGTTGTCTTTTAATAGCTTGAAACTATCCAAATTTGATGAACGATTTTCTAAAGGTTACTTTTATCGTCTAAATTGCTCGTTTAATAGAATCTATAACATCTTTCCCTTAACTTCAATATATTAAAATGTATTTGAACTATACTGATTTATAACTGTTTCTTCTGTCGGATGAAAGTTAAATGTAGAATGTCATTTTCAAAGCATGAATGTCTTCAACTAAAAATGACAGAAACGATTCGTTAGTTGTTGTATTTATTCGTGTGTCATTATTTATTATGATTTTATTCTGAGGTTATAGCGGCGTCAAAAGGAAGCGTTCTTTACAAGAGGAAACAAAACGAATCATTGATATTACAAACATCAGTGATGAAGGAGTGGGAAGGGACAACCACTCTTAGACCAGTGATAAACGGACATAGGGGAGCATAAATACTTCCGAAATTTATTCGAGATGAATTTCAGAAGAGTGTGAATCGCCACTGGAGAAGGACAAAGTTGACGTCGGATGACAACGGGGTCTGTCAGAAAGGATGTGCAGCACCGTCAGGGCACAGAGGCTGAGGAGACCCAGGAAAAGAAACGTATGAATAAGGCAGGAGTCTTGCAACTACGACTTACCGTCTTATAGAGATGTTTTGTGGAGCAGTTTTCTCTTTGTAACACTCAATTTCTTTAAAGAGGATTCCTACGTTTTTATGCCTTCTACTTAATTCTATCTTTCTATCAGGAGGTCGATGCACCCGAACATTATGTCTTTTCTTGAACAGGTAGGAAGTTCTGAGCGGTTTAGTTACAAGGAGGTCTCCAGATTAGTGGCTTTGTCTGCATGCTCGTTATCCAAGATGTCCGCTTGAGCCAGGATTCAGCTAATGGTGATTACATGTTTGTTAACTTTTATCTTTCAAAGAATGTACCTAATTTGGTTGATGGAACCACTTCTACATCGGTGTTTGGAAAGTCACTTGATATCCATAAGAGAATCGGTCAAAATAAAAGTATTGGGTGGGTGGACTTTGCGATATCGTAATGCCATCAATATCGTGTATGTTTCAGCCGTTGTGCCTTAAGCATACTTGCTCATTGTCATCTGAGATAATCGAGCATCATTAAACTTTGAATCGCCTTCGAAAACCACTCTGGGATGATTATAATTCTCAGGAGATCTCACACTTGCCCTTAAAATCAGGACTGGTTAGGGGTGTATTAATTGGAAGAAGTGAGGAAATTTGACGTATTTGGGCTAATTATTGTGATTTATTTTCATCAAGAACAGTCTTGCGGAGCGTATAGAATGGGGTAATAAGGTCAGGGGGCGATCACCTGGTCCCTGATAACTTTTTTGGATAAACAATAGTTACTAATAAACTATTTATTGCTTTATAATTACTACAAATATTTAGACTGAATACAAATTTTTTTTTCAAAACGGAACTAACTGACAGCATAATTGTCCCACATAAATTCACCACATCGTCAGTATTTTACATGTATTTGCGTCGCTGTCATCTTCAATGTCACTCCTAGAGGAACTATCAGAATTTTTCCGAGGAATGAAGCGCTTCCTTAACACCACTTTCCATTACGGCCTGTTCCTCCCAAACCTAAGCAGAAATATTAGGAAAAAAACAACTGTGCATATGCACTGTGATTATCCAGCAAGACTGTTTGACCCGACCTTCATGCAAAGTGTTCCGATTGGTGAATTTAAATCTCATTTCTCGCGAAAATTAAATGTCAATGAACTTAATTTATTCGGTAAACAAGACACACTATTAAATACTTACTACAAAACATAATCTTGTTAGCGTGTGGCGAATGTATGCAGTCAGGGTAACAGGTTTGTTTCCTGTCGCTGTAATTGGTGTCTACTAAGTAATTTACAACTAAATTAGTATAATTTGGCTGAAAAGTTGCTTTATGATTGAATTTATATTATTTTTAACAGAATAATAAATCATAAGATAAAATCAAAACAGCAGTTTATCATTCTCTTTACGTGAATACTCTTTTTATATCGGTATGAAAATCCAGTTCATAATCATAGTATAGATACTATTCCTCTGCACCCCATGAATATATGTTTTTTTATGGCGGCTAACAGGCTACGAGGCTACGTGAGGGTGATCTTGAAGCAGGCAACTCCCCTTTAATAGCATAGGAAGGAACTTGAAAAGGGGGATGTGGAAAGTATATCAAGGTAGCCAAGGGTGGACTAGTGCCCCGGGGCTACAGGTAAAGAATCCTACCCCGTTCTCCACCTAAAACAGATGCAGGGAAAACCCTAGAAAACCTCAATCAGGTAGCTTTGTGTCTGGTTATAAATAATATTTAATTGTAAGATAATTTAGAATTTAGCGTTAACAGTTTCATTAAGGAACATTTTAGAGATACAGTATTACGTTTATATATGTTTTTATATAGAGCAAGGTAGCCCAGGGTTGACTAGGGCCCCCAGACTGTAGTGTAAGCATCCTACCCGGTGTTTCACCCAAAAGTGATGCAGGGAAAAACATAGAAAACCTGCATCAAGTAGGTCGGCTAGTGAGTACTACTCCTGCGCCCTTCTGATGACGGGAGACTGGATTGTTTTGGGAACGCAACAAACCCGCCTCCATGCCTTGATCAGTATTGAGAGGCAGTTAGCCGACTGGTCCAATGGGATCTGGAACAACTCACCGTATGCCGAAGGTCTTCGACCCCTCAGCCTGCAGGAGTCTTAAATTAATTACCTTGGCCATGGACCAAAGGGGGAAGGGAAAGAGGAAAACCAGGAGGGAGGAAGTCTTCCCGACGGACTTACCAGAACTACACCTGGCTTTCACTCATTTCCCTCTTCCTCCTTAACGTTATTCAAGACTGAATTTTTTTGTCGGATAACAGGCTACATGAGGGTGATCCTGAAGCAGGCAACTCCCCTTTAATAGCATAGGAAGGGACTGGACTTTATAAACCATGCCTCGATCAGCTGCTGTGCGATTTTTTGTTTGTTCGTTATGCGTTCCCATACTATTAAAACGATTGCCAAGAAAGTTTGGTGTATTCTGGTCTTCACCTCAGAGAAGGTTTCTACTTACCTTTCAGAGATTTACGTACCTTCCTCACCCCTTTTCAGGCCAAGAAATTCCCTCCCTAAAGACACACAGAACTTGCAATAGTATGTATTATGACCTCACGTAGCGTTTCAAGAGTTAAATAAATCTAAAATATAACATTTTATTTAAGAAATGATACTATTAATTGTTTTTCGCGAACGTCGTCGTCGTCGCACGCAGGGGATAAGCGTCACTTAGCAACTTTTAATGGTGGTTTGGTATCAGAAATAATGCACCGGAGACTGATTTAATAGCGCGTGGGCAAAAAGAGATTACTGTGGATTCCGGTATAATGACACGTTGACGAAGATTTATCGTTCATTTCAATACTGTGTCGTGCTAATATATGAACCTGGGCACCCGCGTGCGTCAGAAAATGACATTGTAGAAGATCCGTATTCGAGGATTTAAATGCTTTTTGGGCGCCAGGTATTTTTTAATAAAAATACCAAAAAAGTGGATTTTAATAACTTTAATCCATTTCAGAACATGAGAAAAATTATCACTACAGGGCGTGGTCTTTCTCCGTCCGCAACTGCCGACACATCCTTCTCCTTTCACTACCCCATGACGACTGCTCGAGTCTCGCCAGACTCCATTGTTGGCCCGAGTTGCGACAATTGCAACTCGCAAGCTGGCCCGCATTGTTGCGTGTAACTTTTCATGTTACAATATATATAAAGGCCCCGGCCTTTACAAGTATTTACCATGCCGGGAATGCATAATGAATTGTATATGAAGTTATTATTTAATTGAATTATTTTATTTTTATTAATTCATTTTTACGTGACGGGTCAACGATGTCAATAGACCGATGTTGGCAACCGTGACTTCTACGACCTTATCGAGAGAGCTTTGGGTATCGAGAAGGAAGTTTTCTTTTCCAGACAGATGGGGAGTAGACAGGGTTGAAGGCCGACGAAAGGTGGATCGTATGGGGAGAGGAACGCCGAGCTCGGGAGCTGACAAGTGATAGCCTTGTCGGATTGGTTTTATTTTACTTTAGAAGTGGTTTCTTATTTTGAAGTTTTTTCAAGGTGGTTTATGGTGGCCAGCGAGGAGCATTCGCGAAGGTTTGGTTCCAGGCTACGAGGCCGTCATTTAACCCAGCGTCGGCTGCTTCTTCCCGTACCTGCCGAGGCGACTCAATATTGCTCGTTTCACCTTGGTGTCCGCCACTCAACAAGGAGTGTGGTGGCTTCACTAGTTATACGTGGGAATTACCGAACGGTAAAAGATCGGTTCCATCGTAATAAACGTCTGATGAACGTGCACAAGATGCACTAGATTGTGAGGTACGTACTGTTTCAGTGTCACGGACTCCATAAGACGGAAAGTTGAAGAGACTTTGATTGGAGTGTAGCATGTGTATAAGATAAAGAAATTTTGTTGATAGTTGTGCAAGTGGACACGTAGCCAATGCTGTCTAACATTCTAATATTAAATTAATGTAGGATTTATTGTAAAAGTTAATGTAAATATTATCTTCTGTTTAACCGAAAGTGAGAAACTTTATTGGTTATATGCAGGGAGCAATTATTTATTTTGTGTTTTTATTTAACAGTTATATTTTTGTAACTTATGAAAAGGAAATAATGTTTATTTATTTATTGTACATCGGTATTAAATATTTCCTGTGTTCACTCAGTTTGTCCATCCTGTTGTGACGCCCCGATACTTAAAGCTCTGCCCCTGTACCTGGACGGGCAAGCGAGAACCGTTACAATATATATTTAAGCATTAATCTGAAAGTAAAGGCACTTGTGAAGAAGTTTCAGGCTTTTTTGTTTCAGTGTAAACTTAATGTGTTTCCATTTCTTTGCGTTTGCTTTCTGGCATTTATATTTCATTTCAAAGGGTGTATCGTTTAAAAGAGAGAGAAAAATTTAGTTGTAGAGAGAAACGTTATTAGGACAGGGGAACTACTTCCAATTGAAGCTCAGCCAGAGCCAGGTGTAATAGGAATGTAGAGATCGGATTAGCTCAGATGGTAGGGAACTCGCCCAGAAAGCGGAACTTCACAGTTTCGCACCCTCGTCAGGACGACATTTTTCCATTCTGATCTTACAGGAAAACTTTTTTTTCAGTCAGAATTTTTTTATATTACGGTGGTTTTTAAATTTATAAAATAAAATGTAATTTATAAACCTATTTATAGTCCCTTCAAGGTTTTTATTTGACTGAATGGTAGGAAGACTTGAAAGTAGAAACGTCCCCGCAGTGTGGCTACTCTTTTGGTCTCCATGGTTAAGGAGTTATTTGTGTTCTAATTACTCTACACAATACGTTTTCATTTAGATTAAGCTGAGAAAAGAACAACTACTGTCGTTGTCAAAATAGTAGAGCCCTGAGTTTGAAACCTCACTGTGCCCAATTGGAATGACCTACGTTATTCTGCATTTTAGGCAAAATTTAATGCCATTTTACGATATGCAAACTAAAAAATTTCTGAGCATTTTATACGTGCGTTTTGGTGTAAAAACTGAAAAAAGTGAGGATTGTTTGTCTTTCTTTTACAACTGATAGATGTCAAACTGCTACTTCAAACGGTCTGTCAATTTACCAGTTATCTAGACTGCCTGAGTTTGACCCACCAATGTCCCATGAGGTATTTTTGAATGCTCTAAGATTAATTGATAAATTTATTTTTTATGTTCAATTACATGTTCAGTTTTTTTAATTTAATCTAGACATTATATAATTTAGTTCATTTGGCTTTATTATTTAATTACAAACATTACACGAATGAAGCTTTCAATTCCGAAAGTACGACAACAATACCGATGTCTGCACTGAGAGCTTCGTGCTTCGAGCGGACGAGTTTCTACAGGAAACCTTCGCCCTTCATGGATCAGGAAAGAGGAAATTTTGTAAACAAATCACCGCGCATGACGTCACAAGTGATATTTTCCTAATCTATTTGTAAATGTAGGCTGAAATGAAAGAATATACTCTGCTAACTAACCTAAATGGCGAAATAGTTAGAAATTGTGGTAACGTTCAAAAATGGATCGCCAGAAGAACATACAAGCATTTAAGCAAACTTTAATCAAATTACAACAATTATCGGTTCTGATGAGGACCATCAATAGGCAAATAAAGACTAATCTATTAATTTAACCACATGAGAAACCTAATTATTATATACTTTACTAAGTAAGGTTGAAGTTTATTAAATTTAAAAATAAGATATTTCAAAAATGGATCGCCAGAAGAACATACAAGAATTTAAGCAAACTTTAATCAAATTACAACAATTATCGATTCTGATGAGGACCATCAATAGGCAAATAAAGACTAATCTATTAATTTAACCACATGAGAAACCTAATTATTATATACTTTACTAAGTAAGGTTGAAGTTTATTAAATTTAAAAATAAGATATTTCAAAAAAATAGCTGGAGATTAATTTTTAAACCTAGACGTTCATACATCCTGGATTACAAGACTGTAAATATTGGGTAAAAACTCTGTCCTGGTTTTAATATTAAGTGAATATACAATGCTTAACAGTTTAGAAACTAATCAGAATTTATAATTACTATTATTTTTTAAAATAAATAATTTTATCTATTATTTTGTTTTACGGTTATTGATTATGCAAAGTAAGGTATGAAGAAGAAGAAGATTGTTCTACTAATGTCCAGTCACGGTAGGGGCTGTAGTGATCTATTGAAAAGTGAACTAGGGCAGGACTTGGAAGTGTGTGGTGTCGTCAAGCCAGGCGCACCATTGCGCGAACTAGTGAAGGATGCTCCTGGGTTAACGAAGGACGCTGATGCTGTAATTATCGTTGGTGGGACAAATGATATTAGCTCTGGATGCCTAGTCAACTGGTCCAAACTCGAAGTGTTACCTGAACTTAAGAACGAGAAAGTGATCATGAGTGAGCTGCCGACGACCCGGTAGCCAACTACAGGACCAGCTGCGAAAACCGGCGCATTCGGCAGCAGAACTTCAACATATTTGAAAACGTAAGTGTGACTAATTTATTTTATAACTTAAAACCAGTAATTTTACAGGTCATGGTCTACATATGAAACACTCCGGGAAGAAGCAATTTGTAAAAAATATTTCTTCTCATATTTCATGTCTTTAACCCTACAGCTATTCAGCACTCTTGCACTAAATTTACTTTACCGCTGATTAACTCCTTTGAACAATATGCCAATGTAACTAAAAATAATATTCATTTCTCGCTATTAAATCAGAACATACAAAGCCTCAGAAACAAACGACTCGAATTGGAAACGTGCCTTTCTGCTCTTAAAAACGGTGTAGATATAATTTCACTAACGGAACATTGGCAAAGTCAACTAGAAGCAAATTGTTTTAATCTGGATGGGTACATTAGGATCTCTAACTTTAGTAGAAACACACTCAGGAACGGTGGATCCTGCATCTTTGTTAATCATAGACTTGCTGATCTCTGCAAAGACAGACCCGACATTAGGTCCCTCGGTAAAGACAGGGTATTTGAATGTAGTGCGGGTGAATTAACCATAAAGAATAACTCGAAAAATATTATAATCTTATCAATTTATAGACAACCAGATAGTGAAATTGACACATTTCTCTATATTCTAGAACGCGTGAAGAAAGTGAGCCAGGAAAATAAGCTCGCAATAATTTCCGGAGACTTTAATCTTGACTATTTACGGGATATAAGGAAAACACGCCACCTGAATTACATACAATTGAAACTGGATTAAGCGACCACAGGGGCCAAATAATGTACATCAATAAACAAATAGTAGGCGAAATTGAGCAGAGACCAAGCTCAATATACACAAGGAAACTCTGTCCAACAAATGTAATGTGTATCTCCCAAAAATTACAAGCGTTACCGTGGGATAATATTTTAAATATAAATAATTTCAAAAATGCTGACGGCATGTTCCAGGCATTTCTAAAGATATTTCTCTCCATAACAAACGAAATTGCTCCAGAAAGAAAAATCACTAAACAAATTCAAAAAAAGCGTACTTCTTGGATCACCACAGGAATAATCAAATCACGCGATAAACTTTGCTATCTCCATAAAATGAAGCATTTGAACTCATCACCCCAATTCTTAGAGTACTTTGCAAAATATAAGAGAATATATAAAAATGTTCTCATAGCCGCAAAAAAAACTTAACACGTCAAAAATAATAACAAATTCAAATAATAAAATCAAAGCTACGTGGAAAATCATAAACGATGCTACCGATAAATTTAAGAAGAACAACTTCACTCTTCTATGAAGGACAAGTTCTTACCGATAGGGAAGCTGCTTCAAAATTTAATTCACATTTCGTAAATATTCACAACCAATTCAATAACAGTAATCTATTAGATTGTGATTACCACGACCTCTTACGTAACGTAACTACTAAAACTCCTAATTCTATTTTCCTAGAACCAGTTACCTTAAAGGAACTGAAAACTATAATAAATAACATGAAATCATCTGCTGCAGTTGATATATACGGCATCAGCAGCAAATTGATAAAGCAATGCTCCGAGGCAATTTGCCTTTCCAATGCATATTATTAATGCATGTTTTTTCCATGGGAGAATTTCCCGATTCTCTTAAACTAGCGAAAGTTATTCTAATCTATAAGAAAGGGTCACACTCAGATGTATCGAACTACAGACCCATTTCATTACTCCCCATCTTCTCTAAAATAATAGAAAAAGCTGTGCAATAACGAATAGTAAATTTTATGGAAAAACATTCTATTATAGACCCGGCTCAACATGGATTTCTCAAAGGCAAATCCACTAGTACCGCCATGTACGAATTTGTACAAGACGTCCAGAATTCAATTGATCAAAAATTAAAAGTGACAGGTATATTCGCAGATCTATCTAAACCGTTTGACTTAGTCGATCACGATACATTACTCAATAAACTCAAATATTACGGTATCAGAGGAAACGCATTTTCACTCATCCATTCATACTTGAATAATAGAAAGCAAGTAGTGGCTATCCAGAACCAAAACGGTAAAATTACTCTTTCAGACTGGAAGGAAATATCTTGTGGTGTACCACAAGGATCAATACTAGGGCCGCTTTTGTTTATTTTGTATATTAATGACCTTCCTCGAAACATTCATCCTTTAAAAACAGTGTTGTATGCGGATGACACTAACGTAATTGTTTCCGATAGTGATGTCAATGTCAAAGTTGAAAACACTTTAGGAATGTTAAAGTAATGGTTCACTGCAAATAAGTTAACTCTTAATACCGAAAAGACTAAACTACTACAGTTTTCGTCAACTGTTAATTCTTGTGTGGAAGACAAGAGATTCGCTAATGACGCGTCGTTTCTTGGCCTTCAAGTTGACGATAACCTACGGTGGAATCGTCATGTCGCAGGCAAACTTAGTTCCGCGTGCTACTTAATAAAATTACTAATGCAGCAAGTTGATCCTAAAACCGCGATTATGGTCTATTATGCCTATTTCCACTGAAATATGTGCTACGGAATAACGAGTTGGGGTAATTGCCCTCCAAGTTCTGACGTTTTCAAGTTACAAAAAAGAGTTATAAGAATACTATGCGCGAAAGATTGTAGGGAACATTGTAAACCTCTATTTAAAAGCTTAGGAATCCTAACATTCCCGTGCGTCTACATACTAGAAATTCTAAAATTTGTAAAACGTAATTTCAGCCTATTCCAAAGCAACGGGCATTATCATCAACACGGTACTAGAAACCGATCAGTCCTCAGAGCTGATAAACATCGCCTTCACCTTTACGAGAACAGTATCCACTGCTCCGGAATAAAACAGTTATAATCAGTTCACTAAAGCATGCAAGAATCTCCTGCTAGAAGGAGTTTATTATTCTATTCCTGAATTTATCAATCGGTCTGAAAGTAATTAGTCTATTTTTGCAAAAGTGCTGAATCAGTGTTCATCATATGCAAACAATATCAGGTGTATATTATACGTTATCCTTTCATAAACGGTCTTTTCTTCTTTGTTTCATGACCTAAATTGACGAGATCTGCTGGAGCCTGATTTCCCACGGATCTACACACGTGTGTTTCAAAGTGTAGTGTATTGTGAAGTGTTTATTATACCGATATAGTGTTCCAAATTGACATTGTTTATCCAGAAATTATATCTTTTGTATATGTTATGTATACTTTCTTTTATTTGTCTATCATTGTATACATAGTTTCTTTTACTATCTCTCTTATTGTTTTGTACTCATATTCTTGATATGTTGTATTCATATTTTGTTTGCTCTGCTTTGTTTTATTTTATTTATCATTGTATACATAGTTTTCTTTACTCATATGTTGTATCCATATTTTGTTTCTTATATTTGTATTCTTAGTGTGATATGTAACATATTCTTTGACTTGTCCTATTTCCTCAATAGAGGACTAATGGATCCAATAAATCTTATCTTATCTTACTGAATATTATAGCACTCCCTTTTAATATCAATATTATCATTACTATTTATTATTATTACTGTTATTTTTAACTTTTATACTCAATACTGTTATTCCAAAAAAATTGGCTATTCGGCTTCCTTCTTTTGTTCTTGGGTTTTAGAACTTCTTTTACTCCTCTTATATCCATTGTTAAATTTTTTCGATAATCTTAATCTCTTCCATAAATGACGCTATAAGAATGTTAGAAAGTGAAAGTTTGATATTTTCTCGAAAGTTGAAAATAATTTTCGAAAAATACAAGGAAATTCCAATGTCCCAGCCAGAAGGTACGCGGTGTAAAAACATTAAAAGTTTAGGATTTTAAGTCATTTATTATTCCGACTATGGTCTAAATTATCTTTGAGGTATCATTATTAATAATATGTTTTATTATAATGTATTTACAAACAATACGAACTTTTCTTATTTTACGCCTTTTTAAAATGTTCTTTAAAATTATTAATGATATATCTTGACGAAAGTATTATTCAATAAATGACCAATTGTTGACCAAGAATGTATTAACATTACCCATGTTTTTACCAAATTTTTGTTTCCCTTTTTTTCAATATTATAGAATTCTTAAGTTTGTAATGTTTTTATTTGCAGAAATCCTACTAGAATTCAAAATTGTATAGATATTTATGTAAGTTGACTCTCATTAATGTGATAATACTATAAAGTCCTGAATATGTCAAATAAAGTTGGGTTCCTAATTGCTGATTATCGAAGATAATATATGTCAAACTCTTTTTACATACGTATACCTACTACTTTCTTCACTGACAAAAGTTGTGACCTAACCAAAAATTTATGAATGTAATGTTACAAATTCAAGGATATCAGGGTTATCACGCGGCTTTACACGCAAGCAGAGGAGTCTCTATTTTTTACTAAGAGCGTTATCCCCACAGAAATAATTTACATCAACACCAAACTATAAGCGATTGCTGTAAGAGTTCACCTCAGGATGAAGATTCATCTCCGCTTCCTCTATCTGCCTCCTAATAAGCCCTTCAGGATCTTGAGACGTGTTAAAATCAGTATGGTAAAAACATAATTAGGGGACATCAACGCCCACAACGAACTTTGGGGATCCACGTTTACAGACGCAAGAGGCAGAACCTTTAAAAAATTTTATGACTACTAATAACTTGTTCATCCTCCATGATAGTTCACAGACACACGTCATTATTGCCAATGGTAAATCATCATCTATTGATATCACATGTTCATCACTCCTGCCCTCATCAAATATACCTACTATCTCTCCAACCTCATAAACAACTCCTTTGAACAACGAAAATCCCTCATCAACACCTTTACTGACATCGAAAAGGCTTTTGATGAAATCCTCCACCCTTCCCTACTATCCAAAATTAAATACTTTCTAAAGGACATCCACTACAAAATACTCCTAAACTACCTAACAGAACCTTCCCTCTC
This sequence comes from Eucriotettix oculatus, assembly GCA_034510155.1. Taxonomy (NCBI): domain Eukaryota; kingdom Metazoa; phylum Arthropoda; class Insecta; order Orthoptera; family Tetrigidae; genus Eucriotettix; species Eucriotettix oculatus. Next base: position 81,416,372 of record CM067380.1, read on the forward strand.
AAAATAAATAAGCACCTCTCCCAACCACACTCAATCGCGGCGGGCGTCCCCCAAGGAAGTGTCATTGCCCCCTTCCTATACAACATCTTCTCCCACCATATCCCACATTATGCCAACACTAGCAGACGACATAGCCATCTCCTATGAAATCACTTCTCTCATCTCAAATTTCCAACCACTCCAATCAGCGCTCAACAACCTAGAACAATGAACCAAACAATGGCGAATCAGTATCAACCCCACCAAATCAATAACCGTTCCATTCACACTAACAATCCACCTCTATTTAAACAATTCATTAATCCCTATAAAAACAGAAACCACCTACCTCGGAATCATGTTTGATTCAATACTTTCCTGGAAACCTCATATTAATCTTCTTCTCTCCAAAATAAACCAAAAAATCAGAACCCTATATCCCCTACCTGTTACCATCAGCACAAACGCCTCCTATACCTCTCCATAATACAACCCGCCTGGTCCTACGCCTCGTACATATGGGAACAACAACCAAAATTCAAACAAAACAAAACATAATCCTACGCACCAATACAAACTCTCCGTGGTACCAAAGAAATGCCGTCATCCACCATAAAATCAAACTTCCCAAAGTAAACTCCATAATCTCCCTAATGTAAAGCGCCCTCAACCACCCAAACCCCACTATGCAGCAATTCCACCTCTACGCTTCCGTCACCCCAAAAGAAAACTCCCAATCTACCTCATCCTTCCCCCTGAACATTCAGGCACACCCTAACCTATCTTACCATCATGTCCGCAGACCACATCCTCATACATTCTCAAAAATTAAGTTCACTGCCTGTCAACCCTCATCCACCAACGTCGTATGCCTCTCAGGTACTCACAAAAATAAATAAATAAACCAAACCCATTCTGCTTAAGTAGGTTAATCAATGGATTAACCTACCGCCCATGCCGACATGTTAATTATATGCATTGTTTTAATATTGTATTTACTTTTTAATGTATGCCGACCTCCTGTGGTGTAGTGGCTAGCCTCTAGTTGCTGCCTCACAACCCAAAGGTCCCGGTTTCGAATCCTTGCATGGGCTTGGATGTTTGTGTCATCATGGTCGCGAAGACCGGGATTAAGACTGCTGGAGGATAGATACGCTGACCACGTGTCACTCTAAACTCGGAATGTGTCATGCAAGATGACAGTCCGCAGTCGACTCGGTAGGCCCAGACCCTCAATGGGCTGTAGAGCCATGGAGAAAGAAAAAAAAATTATGTATATACGGTGTCATTATTGTAACCAACTGAGAATCAATTTGATATGTTATTATACAAATAAATAAAGAAACATGTTCATCAATGAAGCTGGCGCGTTATTGTGACTGGTCAACCAAGGATTCCCTATATGACAGCGACCAGCTTCCAAACCTGGTTACGGTCGAAATTGACCCTAATCTTCCTGGCCAACCCATTTGGCAGATGGATCAGTAATGTAACTGATTGGTCGGAATATAAGGCAGCTGTTTTCATGCTGTTTTTCACTCACAGGACTCAACTCAAACAACGTGAATTACATCCGACTGTTCACCGATATTATTATTTTGGCTGCTGACGAGACACTGAAAAGAAGGGATTTTTCTACTAGAACACTCCCAACAACCAATCCATGGCGGGCCCCTGAATGCTCAACCGCCCACGAGACCTACAAAACGGACCTTGCAGAACGCCGACAAAGCTTGAATTCGAATAGCAACCGTAAGTAACTAAGGATGATCCTAAAACAAATGAGAGGCGCTGAAACTAACAATAAAATTAACCTCATGGATGAAAATGGTGGTAAATTATCAACCTCCAAGTACGTAGCCAACACCCTTGTCAGAAGCTTTGCTACTAAGGCGTACTCCAACAACTTCCGAGAATTATAGAGGAATCAAGAAAAAAACCATCATACCTCCGTGGTTGTGAAGGCACAGGCGGAATTAACATGGATTTATTTTTAGGCAAATATAATGAAGTCATCAAGGGTTATAATAATTCTTCGCCTGGTCCTAACGGAATACCGGGCAGATCAATAGAGAATTTACCGGTGGAGGCGTTGAATTATCTTTTAAATTTCTTGAATAACCTACGGAGGACACAAAGTATTGCAAAATATTGGAGAAAATCATTTGATGTTCCAGTTTTAAAACCGGGACAATCTAAAATTGACCCACATAGCTACAGACCAAGTTCACTCAGTTCTAATTTATCAAAAATTCTGGACAAGATGGTCTCAAACAAACTATGTGGTACTTAGAGCGGAATAATCTGCTATGGAACAGTCAACACGCTTTTAGGAGGAACAAGTCGTTGAAAGGGAGTAGAAAACGAGAGATTTTGATCCAGAGTTGAAAGGGAGGTGAGAATCTTTGCTCTTGAGTGAGAAGGAAGTGGGAGCAAGGAATGCCAGAACTTCGGACTTGTTTGAACTGTGTGTTGGAGTGAAGAAGGAGGAAAGCCGTGTTTTCCTCAATCACCGGCAGTACCAGATCCAGTGCATTTTCCGCCGACGCAGAGGACAAGTTCACAACTCAATCTGGAGGAAGAATGAAGTCAGAAGGTGGAGGAAGAGTGATCCAACATGAGGAAGTTCCAGAATCACCTAGCACCTGCATCGAGAGACGAAGGTTCGTCAAGAAAGAAAGAAAATCTCTGCTGCACGTTGTTGGCCCAATAATTAATTAACCCTGAGAAACCCTTTGAAATTTAAAAATCGTCCCCTTTAATTAATGTATAGTTGGAATAGTGCGCCGGGTCCATTAATGAAATTGTTCTTATTTATATAAATAAAATAATAATTATAGCATTATAATTTGTTAAAAAAATCTTAAACAAAACCATCCTATTCATTTACAATATTTTTCTATAATACAATTGTTGCTTTAAAATTATATCAACACCGCAAAAGTATTCAGTTAAATTTGCTTCTCGTTGAATCACTCGAAGAAAATAATCTCAATAGTCAACTTTTTTGATAATAACCCGTTACTATATCAGTATTAAATATTTCAAATCTGTGAAATATATATTATTATTGATCACAAATGAATAAAATACCCAACTAATCAGAAATAATTTTATAGCCAAATTTTCAACACGTATCATTCCTGTGGATTTGGAACCTATTAAGGTATACAACTGTAAGAAATATGAATATACATTAATTTAAACGAATAATTAACATATCATCGATTTACAACTTATTTTTATTTCATTTTATATTTAATTCCAGGATTATGCAAAGTTGTCCCTTCTGTAACTTTGTTGGTCAACATTCTAAACTTCTGTCCGAATTAATATTCAGTCATATACATATTGTCATAAAAATATAATAATAAAAACATTAAATGCCGACCTCCTGTGGTCTGCCTCCCAAACCAAAGGTCCCGGTTTCGAATCATGGCAT
>CM067380.1:81419892-81484313 GCA_034510155.1 Eucriotettix oculatus
TGATGTCATGGTCACGAAAACCGGATGGAATGGATACGCTGACCAGGTACCACTCCAAATGTGTCATGATGAGAGTCCCCAGTCGACCGGTAGGCTAAGGCGCTCAATGGGGAGATAGAGCCAAAAGAAGAAGAATAAATAGTAATAAGATTATTTATAAAATATATAAATATAAAAGGTATGAAACTTAATAAATAACTTACATAACTTAGTGAATACATGTAGTACGTAACCGTAAGGCAAAATAATAATTAAATTACTTATTTAATGAACACAATAGTAATTATAAATCCAGACAAGTTTCTGAAATGTTATAGTGTGTGTATTACCTTAATTTTAAACAGGACAGTTAATATGAGCAAATATTTTCAGTCTTATGGGATTCATAAACGCGGTTTTTTAAAACTTCATCTCCAAATCTTTTTGTCCGAATTGCTTATTTTTTATTTATTTTCAATTTTATTTAATAAAACTTACCATAGTTTGTATTTTTATATGGATAAATTAATATATTTGTCTTTATATGACTGTGTGTGTTCCCAAAGAGCACTGATGAGGGGAGAATTGGGGAAGGGGCTGAGTAAGGGATTTCCAAAGTTTCGTGTCCGCTAGATCCACATCCGCGGGAAATACGCCACGTTACTGAGATTCCTGAAATATAAAAGTGATTGAGTGACTTTACTGAGAAAGGTCTTAAATACATACATGTTGAGCGCCATTTCACTTTCAGATGCATAAATATTTCCATTGAGCCGTTTCGGTAAGAAGACTTTTATTTTGCGTGTGTCGTGTGTCGTGTGCTGATGGAAAGCAGGAAGGAGAATCAGGCCAGCCTGCATCTGACGATTGTGGGAGGCGAACGGTGTTTGGTGTGAAATGAGGTCCAAGTCGTCAGCGAAGACCACGCTCGCTCGTGCGCTCAGCACTTCATGGTTCCCGCTTTGTGGTAACGAGGTCAGTGGTATTTCTCATAAATACAGACGGGGACACCCAATAAATTCAGTGCAATACTAAAATTGAATCCAGTTTCAGAGGATCACTTCACCAGGACCAATTGTTTGTTTTCAATTCACTCTATCTCAATCTACAAAAAAAAACACTTTGAACCTAAATAAACTAAAACCATCCATTTTATTGATCTGGACTGAGATCAATAATTCGAAAAAGAAGCCATACACAGTCTCATAGATTGTTTGTTTTTTTAATACGGGGGTTTTCAAAAAGGACGGGTCGAGGTTATAATGTTGAAACAAGCTGTGTGTGAAAGGCCCATGTATACAGCATGTTTTATTCCATTTCAACTTCAACCCGTCCGTATTGAAAAACCCTATATAAGACGCTTTCGACCTCCTTGGTCACGTTCAACACGTTAACAACATGATCAAGTGGGCAACTTAAAAGTATTTATACATCACAAAGCGGTGAGAGTGAAAATACAGTATATTTAAATAAATGTATTTATTATTCGTAAATCTGGACTGTCTATATCTTAGCTATATTATTTACAATTATTCATCAGCACATACCTCTACTGGAACAGAAGACAGCACCTATATTAAAATTATTAAAACACTGTGAAACTGTGATTTATTTTCCTGGGAATTAGTATAATGTATGGGATTTATTATTTTTAAGACACGTGAAACTATATAATTCGCATTATAAAGTTACACTATATAAATACCAATTTTCACAAAGAATAAAATATTTCATGAAAAATTTACAAATAACTTCTTTGACACACACGCTGTTTCGTCCTTACAGGGTTTAATTAATTATGCGGCCTTTAAAACATTACTGCTTCAACATTCATGAATAACTACATGCCATCGAATAATCTAAACAACTTAAGTAATCAAAGAAAATCATGAAATCCAAAAATCGTTCAATTCAGTCTGATATCATTTCAACTTCAAAACGATCTAATTATTTTTGGAGCTTAGAAAAGTGCGGTGAAACAGGAGTAGGGTCACAAACATAAAGGAAGGTAAAAGCTTTTTTTCTCAATGACACTTCGTTACTGAAAAGAAAACCGATTCTAAAAGCGCGCTTCCGCTTCATTCCTGCCATCAGATAAATAAATGAGGAATAATGGTCAAACTAAAACATGTCTAGAAAATGTGGCCTCGTCAGAAAACAAAATCAAGGTACCAAATTCGGGGTTGTTCGTCCGTTTCTCGAGAAACCAACGGCGGAATAGTGTTCTGCGACGAACTCATTTCTCAATTTTCGCTTCCCAAAATGCGAATGTCACGATGGAAAATATATTTATATTGAACTCCTTTCCTCCCTCCTCCTTTAACTTTATGCACTTACGTCTTTTAAATCCTGTATATAGTAAAGCCCACGTGTATTCAGTATGGTACACATATATAATCCATAAACAATAGAAACGACTCATAAATAATGTTATCATTTTGAGTGCCATTTTAACATTAATTGTCATATTATAAGATCTAATGTGCAAAGTTTCACTAATTAAATTTGAAAAGCATTTGTTCCCTTCATCCGAAAATTTTATATATTATATCGGTTTTCAAGTGGAGCCATTCTGTATTTCTGTGAACATATATTTATTCTAAGATCTTGTCACATTTAGTAAACTATTATGTATTTAATTCAGATTTTCGGATTAGTATTAGGATAGTTTATATTAAATTTACAAAATTTTATTATTTAATATTATCAATTGAGAATAAATAAACACAAGGATAAAGAAGATCTTTGGACAAATGAATCGTAGTTGCTTCGATTTTTATCCTTGTATGTTTGTATGTTATGATTAAGTTTCGTGCAAGAAAAATGTTACATTTCGAAGTTACAACTAAGAATCAGTACAGTACAGAAACAGTCGAATTTAAAAAATAGAACGAAAGGTAGTATAGTTTCCATTACATGAAGAGTCCGACGGCAAATTCAGGCAAGGTTAATAAAATTTCTCATACATTTTATGCGACAATATGATAATAAATTCGTCATCAAATCCGAGATAACGAAACGTATATATAAATGTCAAATTGAAAAGTCGGGATTCCAAGGGACCAGTTCAATTACTACTTTAGAAGAAAGAAAAGGATGAAAAGAAGTCAACCGCACCAGGGACCCAAACCCAGGATATCCCGATAACCAGGCGGGACTCTAACAACTGAGCTAATCCGAGTCGATGTCCAAGGACCGATTCGATATCCCGTAAATCTAAGCTAGGTTCACCTACCGATTCACTAATCACACTCTTCACACCCTAATTCTAGGAAATACGTGAAGAATGGACATTGCGTAAATTGATCACAGGTGCATTGAATTCTAGTCTAAGGAAGTGAAAATACTTCAAATGGAGCTGAGTATAGAATATACCGGGAGGTCCTGGGTTCGGGTCCCTGGTCCAGTTGACATTTTTCCATTCTTGTCTTCTTTCTAAAATTAACTATATGCTTTAACGAAGATATTATGTTCCAAGAGAATGTAATTATTATTTAGATCTCACCTCAAAGCTTTACTATTATTATTACGGCCTCAGTTGATAAATAAGAAATAAATTCCCCAAATAGTCGCTAAGGACTATGAGCATTTCATGCGATTAAAAATAAAATTAAAGAAATAAAAATAATTCTATGAATTGTCTTATTTCCTGAGTATAGGACTAATGAAATCAATAAGTAAATAAAAATATAGGGACAGATATACTGGAAATGCTTAAGTTAGTTTAGCATACTGTAGCGCAATAGGACCTCTACTCAATTTTCACAATTATATTTCCAACGATTCAAATTCAGAGACAGGCAGGCAAGACGTGAAAATACCTGGATTAAAAAGGCGCCAAGGTGTCCCATAGAAATCCTGTCTGCCTGCAAGTCCAAAGGATTAGAGTTGTTTTCGCGCCAGGGACGCCCTTCCCTTCGTCAGCGAAAAAATCTCGTGCTTGGCAAAAGATGAAAACAGGATTGGTGGAGACACATTACATGGGGTGGCGCTTTCCCTTAGAGAAGAAAAAAAGAAGAGTTTGGCTGACTGGCGAGAAGGCAAAAAATTAGCGTTGGTCGTAAGTTGAAGGGAACAGAAAGCAGGGGAGAAGAGAAAGGCCCCGTGGCTTGGAAGTTCATGGAAAGAAGTAGGGGAGGCTAGAAGTGAGAATTAGTAGGAAGTTGAAGGGAGGCGAGAAGTTCAGTCTTGCTTCGAAGCTTAAGGGAGGAGGAAGCAGAAGAGAAGAAGAAAATTAGAAGATGAAACAGGTACTTAAGGAACGTAAAATTTCTGCTGCACGTTGTTACTCCAATAATTTGGTAATTTAACAATCATCCCCTTTCATACTTAGAATGCTCATAATGCTCAGAACCCTATAAATAAACTGTTTTGAAATATAAATAAAATTATTATATCTTTTTAAAAGGCAAAGAATTTGATAATTAATGTAAAATAAATTTCGCCTCATTATTCATTTACAATACCGTTGGCACATTTACAACAAATCATCTACAAGAAACGAGACGTCGTTACCAATTATGGATCAAGCATTTAATACAAAAGTCATAATTTATTCATAAGGCATAGTAAAGCTTTGTTAATCAATGGCGCGTCTCGTGCTTCAGTATATTAATTGTTTGCTGGAATTACGCATTAGTGCAATAAATTTGTAGAAAGCTATCACTTCATTGAATTACAGTTCAGTTTTACTCTTTCAGGTACGAAGTGAATGGACGTACGGACTGCTGTTGAGTTTACACCTGTAATTTACTGAATGCTTTAGTGTAAAAAGGTTTTCAATTAACAAGTTTAGTGCTAGAGTTCACTAATAGTCCGTGTTTCTTTGAATGAACTGTTAGTATGTATGTACGATGCCGTAACGTGTAGTTTTACATTAAGTTGCCAGTATGGTAAATTCAGTAGGACGTAGAACAAACTATGTAATCAATTTCCAAATAGTTATATTTCTGGTTTCAAAGTATTTATTTCGCTTTAATTGGGCATCAAGTATGTAGAAACTATGCTTTTTAAGTGTCACAGTGGTATTTACTTAGCTGCCAACTTTTACATTCTTTTGGTACCAATTTTTAACAGACGTTTTGTCTAATATAATATAATCGTGGGAAAATCTTATTTGAATTAAAATTACTGTCACGGGTCTGATACTAATAAAGATTTATTTTCAATTTTCAAGGAGTGAGATTTTCTCCACTCTTTGGCTGTTGATTCAACACAGATATGGCTTCAAGAATTTGCAAGCATCCAGCAGATACCTTCTGTTTTATTTGTGGTGAATTTATTAAAGTAAGAAGAAAACAAGTCCCCATTTTATGATTAGTTGAGGTGACTGAAGCGTCAAGGCTTACTTCGAGATGCCTTGTAACTTGTGTGGCCTGTCAGGACACACTGGAAAAATAGTACCGAGAGAAAGGATGTTCCAAGAATTTGGCGAGGACCCGCGCACCATTCTGGTACTTCTGCATGGTGGACCCTTTCAAACGATGGACTGGTAAGAAATCACCTGCAATCATTTATACAAATAAACCGTCATCCATTGCTCCTGAGCCACAAGCCCCTGAACGTTCTGTTACTAATCCTCCAAAGGGAAATGAAACTTGGTGATGAAGTAATAGAGCTCGCAAAGTGAGGAAGAATTTGAAGAACCATACTATCCCAGCCAATAGAACCTTGATGATTTTATCAGGGACCTTAGTCTTACATGTCCAATGATAAGCTCTTACTATCCATACTGAAGTAGTGGAACATGAAACAGCGAATCAGAGGAAACGGCATTCACATTTTTCATCAAAGAAGATGAACTGTGATAATGTAAATGGTTCGTTTGAAAACATTGGGATCCGTTCTTTTTAGTGATTGGACTGAAACCACTCGCTCAGTAGATGATTCACTGCTCATATTAGCGAGTGATTATCTATTGGGTCTACTCACAATTTACCGAAATGAATATTACCTTGTTTCCATGAATTTCCAGATGATATTGTAGTAAATAATTGAGTTTATAATTTATTAGAAAATATTATAGACACTTTTCGTTATTTATTAATAAATAAAGAAATAGTTATAAAATTAAATAACTCTATACAAGGTATTTTGATGGTCACTAATGGATTTGGATTTATTTTTATTAAGAGGAGCAAAATTACTGGCAATATTCATACATTTGCTTATATTATCATTGTTATTATACAACTCTACAGCAGCCAGGCAAATAAAACAACCACTTAACCAGATATAACGCAAGGAATACGGCGCCAAAAAAATGTCATTAAATTCTTGCATCTGAAGTTTCGAGATTCATTTGGCGGTTCATATTCATATAAAAGAAACACTTGCAGTCTTGTATAGCAAAGGCGCTGAAACGGAAGGGGCAAATGAGGGGGAGGGGTTAGGGTGGCACCAGCCTCGGCCATGGCACTTTGTAATTGTTAACAGACTGGCAGTGGGCTAGAAGGTCACAGACATCTATGTGACAGACGCTAAAGAGTGCCCGCCGTCGTGAGCAGACGAAAAAGAATTTTATGAAAATTTATAAGTTATCTGCAGGATATCTTGGAGAAAAATTAAGTATTTATAAGGAAGTACGATAAATTTGTTAGGAGTTCGCAGTGGGGCTAATACAGAATACTTGTGACAAAAATTTCCACGCAGAAAATGAAACTCATTACTATAATATTATTTTATAGATACAAAAAAAGAAAATGTGATTGTTTGATCCGTCTTAGTATTAATTATTGGACAGTATACTGCATATATTTTCAAGTTCCTATTACGTGTTTCATTGAGTATACGGGTATTTATTAGGCAATCTTTGTCTTGCTCCCCCTCCCCCTCCCGCAGCCCTCGTTATGGTATTAAAGGTGAATTGCGACTACGTGTATTGCCCTCGTGTAGCTTGTCACTCAATAAAAGGTTTTGTAATGAGCAAGGGTTTTAAAAATCATATACAGCAATGACGTCATCAGTCTTAAAGTATCGCAATTTAAAAATTTCTATTGGGTGTATTGAGCTGAATAATTTTTTTTTGCTGATCTTGTACACATGTACTTTGTGTTAATATTATGATGAATTGAGAACTTGATCCAAATTCTACTTCTATATCAAGGGAAATGAAGTGAATTAGTAATGATGTTAATAACAGCATAGTATAGAGTGAAGCGATCTTGAGAGGCTTAAGTGGAAAGTGTGGGATAACATTAGGCAGAATACGTGGAAGGGACTATACAATCATATTTGCACCATCAGATAAGAGAATTTCATGTTAACGTTCGGTTACAATATCTTGTGCATCTTCCATCTTCAAAACTATCGGCCCACAATAACGTATCCATAAAGAAAAAGGTTCTGATTCACTCAATAAATGCCCTCGGATCGCAGTTCCCGCAAATAATTGGGTGATTCAAAGTTCGAATACTAGGTGGTTCCGGAATTGCTGTTCCAGCGATCTGATTTCTGAGTGAGTGAGTGATTCAAACATCGGGATCGCTGTTCCAGTTATCTGATTCCTGAGTGAGTTATTAAAACAGCTGGTTGCTCTCGGATTAAAGGAGTGGAGTGAAACAAAAGAGCTACCGCTTTTTTTCTGGATCAATGATCACCCACTCCACAGAAGGAGTTAGTTCTTTGAATCAGATCTCGATCAGATCGCCCATCTCTATATCCTAGTGAGTGGTGGCTCTTTATCAACAGTTCATCAAAGAGTCTGAAAGCAGCATTACTCCATTACGGTAACCAGTTTCAGTCTTGCCTATTCAGCACAGCTTAAATAAGAGCACCGCAGTGTGAAGAGATTGCTAAATGCATTGAAAAATGAAGAACGTGATTGGGAAGTTGTTGGAGACTTCGAAACGATTGATTTCTTGATGGGTCTTCGAGTAATACATGGGTGCCTATTCTGAGGATCAAGGAAAGCGCTTTCATCATAACTTGCAACATTTTGAAGGTTGGGGGATTGTCTATGGGGACTTATTCCTTAAAGTAATATTACATACACTCGCACATCTCGTAAAGCTACACATTAATAGGTTCCTTGTCATCAATTTGTAGAATTTTGGTTAAAATATGTTATCAATTTGAAATATAATATTCCATTTTTGTCTTTAAATAAAGAGAAACCCGAATATGTGTATGTTTACTTAAAGTGAATTCACAAATTACATTTTGTTGCCCTGGACACAAAATTAAAGTTTCATATTTTTCTAATAAAGATGATTGATGAAAGGCTTAAATATAAAAACGCGTGGGATGAAAATTTTAAAGAGCAATTAAGGCGCTCGAAGAATGAGATAGGTATGAAGTGTAAAGCAGCCAAAGAGGCATGGCTACAAGAGAAATGCAGTTGAAGATTTCATTGTGAACGGGAAAATAGACACAGCCTATAGGAAAATCAAAGAAACATTCGGAGAGAGGAAAAATATATTAGCACGGACATCAACAGAACTGATGGGAAGCCAATTCTGGATAATGAAGAAAAAGCAGAAAGACGGAAGGAATATCTGTATGACGGTGGAAATCTAGGTCAGTCAGTAATAGGAGAAGAAGAGGAGGTGGATGATGAAGAGTTGGGGGACAAAATTTTAAGATCGGAGTGTTTCATAGGGCACTAACAGACGAAAGCAATTGTAAAGCGCCAGGAATTGATTACATTCCAGCGGAGTTGATAAGATCATCGGATGAAGAAGCAATTTCATGGCTGTTCTCGATAGTTTGCGAAATCTACGAAACAGGAAGAATTCCAGAAGATTTTAGTAACAACATAATTATACCCGTACCGAAGAGGACTGGGGCTGATAGATGTGAACAGCACAGCACAATTGGCTCAGTATCCCATGCGTGCAAAATATTAACGAAAATAGTATATAGAAGGATGGAACGTCAAATAGAATGCGAGTTAGGAGAAGATCAATTTGGTTTTAGGAAGAATGTAGGGACAAGAGAAGCTATATTGACTTTGCGTCTAATTTTAGAAGACAGGATAAGAAAAAGCAGACCTACGTTCATGGCATTTGTAGTTTTAGAAAAAGCGTTTAATAATGTGAACTGGAACACACTATTAAGGATTTTGAAGAACACGGGTATAAAATATCGAGAAGGAAGGTTCATGCATAACCTCTACAGAAGGCAGTCAGCAGTAATTATAACTGAACATCAAGAAAATAAATCAGAAATCAAGAAAGTAGTAAGACAAGGATGCAGTCTGTAGCCCATGCTGTTTAACTTATATATAGAACAGGCGATGGAGAAATATATATGAATATGGAAAATGAATCGTACTACAAGGAGAAGAAATAAAAACACAACGCTTTGCCGACGATATTGTAGTATTAAGGGAGTCAGAAGAAGACTTGGAAACTATAATAAATGGCATTAACGGGGTCATGGAGAAAGAGTTCGATATGAGGATTTATAGAGGGATAACCAAGGTGATGGAGAGTAGTATGGGAAACAGAGGAAGAACAAAAGGTGTTAGATTGAAAAAGGGATGTGTTGAAGTAGTTTAAGTAATTCTGCTACTTGGGAAGAGTAATAACTAGGGATGGTAGAAGTATAGTCTATATAAATAATATGATAGCACGGACAAGGAAGGCTTTCGTGAAAAAGAGGAATTTACTTAGGGGTAATATAAGTGTGAATATTAGGAAATAGTTGCTAACAATGTTCGTATAAAGTGTAGCGTTATATGAGTGCGAAACGTCAACGATAGGAGTTGCGGGAAGGAAAAGAATAGAAGCCTTTGAAATGTGTTGCTATAAGAGAATGGTGAAAATCAGGTGGGTGGATAAAATCACTAACGAGGAATTTATAAACAGAATAGTTGAAGAGAGAACACAATGGAGAACGTAGACCAAGAGTAGGGATAGAATAATGTGTGGCGGTTTCAATATAGATTTCCTATTGGAAGACACAAAGAAACAACAATTAGAAATATTAACTTCCACATTCAACTTATATGCAGTAGTCAATTTTCCTACTAGAGTACAAAACTCAAAAGATACTGCCATAGATAATATGTTCATTGATATAACTCGTTATGAAAATTACACTATTAAGCCAATTGTGAATGGTCTCTCAGATCATGACAGTCAATTACTTACAATTAATGATATATGTTTCAAATGTGTCCCACAAAAATCAGTAAATTATGTAAGAAAAATGGATGTTAGTTCTATGAAACTGTTTCAGCAAGCAGTACAACAAGAATTTTGGGAGGGCGTGTACTCCACAAACAATGTAAATGAGAAATTTGATTCATTTCTGAGAACATTAACATTATATTTTGAATTTTACTTTCCAAAAACTCGTGTAACAAAGTCTAGTAATACTAATAAAGTAGCAGGGTGGTTAACTAATGGGATTAAAGTTTCATGTAAACACAAAAGGGAACTGTACTTGATAATAAGGGATAATCCTAATCATCATATGAGTGACCATTATAAGAAATACTGTAAAATATTGAACAAGGTCATAAAAGCTGCAAAATGTGTGCATATTAAGAAATCAGTAGACAATTCTGTTAATAAGATTAAAACTATTTGGAAAATAATTAAAAAAGAAACAAATAAAGAAAATAAAGAACTGACACAGCCACAGTTAGGTAAATTCAAAACAGATGAATGTACAAATAAATTTAATGATCACTTTTTAACCATTGCAAAGAAAATCGGGATGAATACAAATAAATCAATGGAAAATGCCTTACAACTTTTGAAAGAAAACTATCCAGTCCAGGAAAGTAATTTGAACTTTTCTTTGACATCTCCAACCGAAATTAAAAAAATAATAAACACTCTAAAAAATAAACATTCATCAGGGCATGATGGTATCTCAAGCATTATACTCAAACAAATAACAGGTAGCATTAGTTCAGTAATTAGTTACATTTGTAATCATTCACTTCTTTCTGGAGTCTTCCCAGATAAGCTCAAATGTGCTTTAGTCACTCCACTGTACAAACAAGGGAATAAAGAAGATATATCAAATTATCGCCCCATATCACTGTTGCCAGTATTATCAAATATTTGAAAGAGTAGTATACAACAGAGTTATAAAACATCTGAACAAACATAATTTACTCACCGATTCACAGTTTGGGTTTAGAAAAGGATATTCAACCGAGAAAGCGATCTTTACTCTTTTAGACGACATAATAGAAGAATTAAATAAAAAAAATCACCATTAGGTATATTCTGTGACTTAAGTAAAGCTTTTGATTGTGTAGACCATAGTATATTGCTAGAAAAACTGAGGTACTATGGAATAACAGGAACTTCATTTTCTTGGTTTAATTCATACTTACAAAATAGAATGCAAAGAGTAGTATTAAAAGACTCGTGCACAGGTGAAATACATAAATCAGATTGGGGAATTATTAAAACTGGGGTCCCACAGGGATCAGTATTAGGGCCATTATTATTCCTTATATATATAAATGATCTTCCTAATACCATAGATTCAACTTCTAAAGCTATCCTCTTTGCAGATGATACTAGTGTAATAGTAAAAAGTAACAAAGACACACTAGAAGAGGCAAGTAACAATAATTTAACTAACCTGCTAACATGGTTTAATGCGAACGGACTAACAAATAACTGTGACAAAACACATTTCATGCAATTTCACACACTCAACACAACTTTACAATCTATAACACTTAAATACGACAGCAAAAATGTAAATGAAACTTCCTCTGTTAAATTCTTAGGTCTCTTAGTAAATAATAAATTAAATTGGACTGATCAGATTAATCAATTACTTAAGAAACTCAGCTCAGCTACATATGCTGTCAGAGCAATGTCCACCTTCAGTGATTTAAAAACAAGAAAATTAGTATACTTTGCATATTTTCATTCTATTTTATCATATGGTATTATATTTTGGGGCAACTCAGTAGGCATAGATAAGATTTTTATTAGTCAAAAACGTGTTATTAGAGCAATATGTCACGAACTTCTTGCAGAACTCTGTTCAAAAAGTTAGGCATTTTCACTTTAACGTGCCAATACATTTATTCATTGATGTTATTTGTAATCACAAATAGGCACTTATTTTTGAATAATACTGATATTCATCCCTTCAATACAAGGAACAAAAATAATCTGTATAAAAAATGTAAAACATTGTCAATTGCACAGAAAGGTGTGCATTATTCAGGGATATCCATCTTCAACAGACTGCCGCACAGAATTAAACAGTTGTCCGATAATCAAGGTAAATTTAAGACTGAATTACGCTCATTTTTGCTTAGCCACTCCTTCTATTCAATAAAGGAATTTATAGAAGAATCGGAGAAGAAATTAAGTAATTAGTTTATAATACAAAAAGTTGTTATAAGTATATTTATCTTTTATACAATAAAATAATGTAATAAATGTACACCCTGACCAATTCCACATCCTTGAAGCTTGGCTTCTTTACAGGATCTACGGAATATGATTATTATTATTATAATAGACCACGTCTTATAAAATTAGCATTAGAGGGAACTGAAGAGGGAGGCGAAGGATGAAATGCGCTAAGCAGATTAGGGAGGATGTGGGATGAGGTACTTATGCGGAAGACAGGTTAGCATCAGACCAGTCTTAGGACTGAATAACAGAACAACAACATGGTACAATTATTTTTAAAAAATCGTTAATGAGACATTCTGTGGCGTCGTCTCTTCACAGATGTCCCGAGTTCAAATCCCGGCATGGGCATGATTTCACGTCCTCGTCATGCTCACAAAAACAGGGGTGAGACTGAAGGAGAAATGTAAAGTGACAGTCGCCCCTGTAGGCAAAATTTGTAGCGATAATAAGTAAGAAGAAGAAGAAGACTATAAAACGTAACCTTCATATATAATCTACACCAATAATTTACTATAAAATGAATTAGGCAGTTGGTGTTGTAATTTAGATCTCCTGCAAGACTCAGCCTCACCCATCATTAAGACTCAAGCCACCTTTGCTCCCTTGCCCACTTTATCCTTGGCAGGAGAGCAGATCAAATGTTGTAGCTATGACTCTGAATGAGACTGGCTAGCATTAGCTTTCTAGTGTTTTATTTCTTCAATGTTTAGTATTAGCTGCGATCATATTCGGCGTCTCGTCCAAGGGTGAGGATATCAGAGTGCGTGATTGTGACGTGTAGTGTGTCTTCTTTAGATCAGTAACAGCTGTTCTTCTCCTAATTTGCAGTGTAAAACAAGATCCAGGACGTAGAATATAAGAAAGTACTAGAGGTTAAGTGCGGAGCCACGGGCGGTCAATTATTCACATACTGAGACAGTTGCCATCAATACAGCTGTCAGAGCCTGAAAGATGGTCAGCAGGAACAACTAAGTCGGAAAAGTCTATAAACGAATGATATAAAATCGTAAATCTATACCGCACTAAGGAAACAAAAGAGAACAAACACGCAAAGGAGAATCTTTTTTCAATTTATTTGGGGGGGGGGGGGCGTGGGATTAACACCCTTTATGAGGGTCATCCTGAAACAGGAAACTTCCCTTTAATAGCATAGGAAAGGCATTGAAAAGGGGGGGGGGCTGGAAGGTAGAGTAAGGTAGCCAAGGGTTACATAATTGAACACTAAAATTAATATACACATAAAATATAACAAGTTGTGGTATGCAACGCATTGGAGCACAGATGGCAGATGTAGCGGCACCTACATTCTGAATAAAACAAAAGATTTTACAGCTGGTTTCTCATACATATGTTGTATTAAAGCGTTGGTTTCGGGTAAGTAATTTCATTCTTGCACCTAGTATAAAAATGGGAAACGCCTATCAGCACTTTCGGACTTTGATCGAGGAAGAAATGTAGCACGAAAGGGATCGTTAGTAAGACTAATTATGTCTGTACTATCAGTTCGATGACATTTGCTGCAGCATAGACTGTCAGCCAACCAAACCTCAAACAGGAAACTCCCCTTTAAATCATAGGAAGAGAATTGGAAAAAGGGGGATGTGGAAGGAAGTTCAAGGTAGTGAAAGGTTGACTAGGGCTACCCGCTGCTACACCTGCATCAAGTAGGTCGGGCTTTTGGGTACTACTCTCACGCCCTTCGGAATGACGGGAGAATAGTTTGCTGTGGGGTCGTAGCATTCCCTTCTCCGTGTCTCCGCCAGTTTTAGGAGGCAGTTGGTTGGCTGATCCATTGGAATCACTTGTTTAGTTTTGAGTATCGATGTTTCAGTCTTAGCAGAGAAAGACTGTAGGTAATATTAACAAGACAAGTGGAAAACATTTCCCACCTAATGTGGGTCTGCGGGACATCAGCCGCTGTCTCCTATTGCTTCAGAAACCAGCGATAGCAGATATTGACGAAGATTCGTAAGTGATGCAATTAAAAACCTGGTATTGCCAATGTCTCAGCCACGCTCAGAATTTTTAATTTAAATATGGTGATTCTGTCCCATATCTTGACTGCGTTTTAATCCCCTGTAGCTCACAAATGTTAATTCTGATTTAAATCGATTTGTTTTGTTGTTATTTAGTTTCCAGTATTATATAACTGCCCCACAATTGTAAAAAAATGAATATAAAATTTATATAAATATATTTTGGCTTCCAACTGTTAGGGCTGGCATAAACAATCCACATATAACAGGTATATATTACATCTTGGCAGTGCGGTTAAGTTAAAATAGTTTTTTGTGGTACTTAAAACAAATGGATTCGGCATTAATGAATCATCAAGAAAAAATTTACAGTTCACCTTTAGATCACAAATTAACAGACTATGACTTTATTGGATTCAAAGACTGTTAAAACGATATTAATTACCATGAATTCTGATTTTTCTCGACTGATCCGCTCATAGACACATGTAATATTAGATTAACACATTTAACCCCGTGAGTAGTATAGAAACTGTTCTTGCAAGATTCGTAGTTTATTCAATAATCATGGCCCACTTTCAGATCATCACATTGACTGAAATTTATCAGCGAAGAATCTTGTCCATGGGAACTTCGAACCACCAGGTCGGACGTTAATCTTGACTCCTTATCCGACAAACAAGCTCGTCAAGTAGGTCTGGTGAGCAACGACTGCATTCCTCTAGGGTTTACTTAATATTTCCTCCTACGACCTATTTCATTAATATACAGAAATTTGTTGGTTATTATATTTAACAACCTAGTGTTTCTTTCTCCAAGGTTCTATAGCCCATTGAGAACGTCGTCCACTGCGACGACAATTTCAGAAATTTTGGTAGTAGCACGTGATTACTGTACCTTTGCTCCGTCAGCCGTAAACACAAATTTCTTGACCATTTAAACTACTTGTCCCTAAGTAAATCGACTGAGAAATTTTCGTGATTTTTTGTTTTGTAGTAAACCAAATGTAGTGGATATTAGCCATTAAGTAGTTATTAAGATAGATGTATACTAGACGTTAAGATATTAGTTATTAAAATAGATACATTCCCTTTTTTAGTATCCGGCTCACCGTGTGGAATACACATTGTTTGTTCGATATGTGGAGAGGGGATGATAAAAATAACGTGACAACATCGGTCTGAGGATTTTAGCGGGGTAGGTTTGATTTTTTCGACGACAAAGAGGTGCGAAATCCTGAGTATACCTGGAAGAACGTGCCCCCCGCATAATTTATTTCTCCCCGCCAAGGGATAAAATTGACCAAAATATCGGCCAATTTGGGACTTATTCTTCCCAAATTTAGAAATATGATTGGTGGTCAAGATGGGAAGAGAAAATGATGTGTGACGAAAAATGTGAAGAAGACAGTGTTAGTGTTGAGAACTAGAGAAGAAGACAGTCCGAGCTGACAAGCCGAGAGGAGAAGAGCTATCTCCGAAGATTCTCTCTGGGCGGTAGAACTTTGCAGTCAGGAGAAGCAAAGTGGAAGTCAGACCTACTACGTGGCGTGGAAGCAGTCCATGGGCAATTAGTTGCCGATTCCAGTGATCTGTCAGCGATGACACAGCACCGTGGGTCCTGGCTTCATCGTCTTCCTCACATACGAGCATCGGAGACGAAGCAGCAAACACCTCAGCCATAATAACAGCCCAGCCAGATTAATTAGCAATGTTCTGACGTTGACGCGGTAATTTCGTTTTTTATATAATTTCTAAATCTGGGCACATAAATTATTTCTTTGCGTAGTTTCTATGGGGTTAAATTTAACGTCACGGTATGTTCTCTATATTTAAGATTCGACATGTAAATTCGTGTTATTTTCCTAACCACCGGTCAACCTTTAAATTCGTCGTAGTCGGAGCAAGTTTAAAAATGAGGATAGTAAATTTTGAAAATAGGTCCTATTATTATTTTATTCAGTAAAAACATGATTATAAATAATTTTAATACATTGTAAATAGTTTATTGCATTAACTTGGATAGTATATTTATGATAAAAATGTCCCAGATTTTAATATTATCAAAAAGTTGAACCCTAAACCTAAAATTAAATGTGGTGTATTCGTTTAATGTTTTATTGGCAACCAGTAATTCTATATGACCACCACAGTTTGAAAGGTAAAAATATGCTTTCACTAATATCGATAATTTATCTTGAGAATCATTCTAACTCTTCCTTTTATTGTGGAAGATTTTCACGACTTTTTCGAAAGTCGTAATTTTGTCTCCACATTCCACAATTCTAAACTGTCGATGAGTTCTGCAACGAACAACTATTTCTTAATGCATATTACATTTCTTCATCCTGTAATTGTAATACCTGAAGCGTCCATGTACGAGTATATCCCAAGAATTTATCCAGTCTCAAGGGCAGCAAGTTTCGGAAGTCCAACTCGCGTAATTACAAGATTTGTAGTTCCCAGACCGGATCTACGCCTCACTCTGGTGACGTCAATGCATGGAAACAGTTTAGGTAATCAACTGAAAATGAACGTGGTTGTATTCTTAGCAGTTCCCCGATCCCCGATCCCTCGTCCTCTGGAATAAGAAGGCCGCGGTTGGCGTCCAAAGTCGTGCCAACAACGAGCGGACCTGAGGTCAACTGCTTATTATTTCTACTTGAAGGAACTGCGGAAACACTTTCGCCCCCATGAATGAAATTTTATACCCATTGAAACTTTATATGTATTCTAGTTGGGTGTCCAGAGTGCTCGGCTTTTTAATTATACAAGCCCAAAAATTTAATATATCGACAATAATCCCCAGGTCAACACATAATTTAATAAATCATTGATGGGAACACACTCACCTATACCGTTTAGGGGTTAGCTTCAAATTAACCAGGATGATGTCTGAAGGTTATAGTTTCTCCAAATACCTTAACCCTCCGTTGGATGCTGACCTACGGTATGACTTTTACGTTTCTGGTTAGTATTATGAGCCAATTATTATTATCAATTTACCTTCAGATAATTTACATGTATATTTTTTATTAACATATAGACATAATTCACACATCCAATGAATGTTTTGATTACGTAAAACTACAATATAATTATTTTAATAAAATTGTACTAAAAGAAAATTGCAAGTTTTAAATTACACAAAATTTGGTATTTTATATCTCCTAAAATATTGAGACGCTATTTTAGAAACAAAACATCAGCTCGAGGCCTGAAAGATCAACCGCTCAAGCGTGTTCAAGAGGTTAATTATTAAAAATGCAATTAGATCTTTATATTATTCAACTTTAATTTGACTTTAAGGTACTGATTTATTAATTGAATACATAATTATGAAAAAGTCAGTAATTGTAATTTTAATAAAATAAGTAAATTATTCTGTGTTTGTACTAACATTTTTTGAATATTCGTCAAAACATTCGTGGCACATTATCTTAGTATATAATCGCAAGCACAAATGATTACTGCACATTTACAGAACTACTCTTTTTTAGTTTCTTTGTATGGCCTATTGTGTGCTCTGTTACGTCTTGGTAATTCGCTTTTTGTTGCCTCTTCGTTATCTTCAGTTTCCGATCTATCCGACGGTTCTTCAGTATTGTCTTCCGGCACATTTTAGTCACAGATATCGTCTTCTAAACTAAGACAAACCTTTCCTATATATATTTAGCATTATTCAGTTCATATACTTTTTACTCATATTTCAAAACTTCATTATCAAAAAATTTATGAAAGAAAAAAGAGACAAATTTATTGTATCCAATTATAAAATTAAAATTTATGTAACAAATATAACAATATATATATTCGTCAACTATTTTTACAAAAATAACGCAATAATCGCAACGTACTGCAGCAAAGAGAAAGAGAAAATAGTGACTCGAGTGGGCGCAGTAGGGTTTCTTTCTCAATCTCTCGTCATTTTCCTAGAAACTATGGCCTCTTCTGGAATGTGTCTTCGGCATACCATTGTAAACATATGTCAAAAAAGTTCGTTTCAGTACTTGACCTGGCTTTCAAAATATAATAGAAATAAAACAGCATAGATCCGCCGGGCATGACTCGCCCAACCGAGGGTTAAATAAGAACGAATCCTTCAGAGAGTTGAAAATTCCCGATACAGTAAGATAGTTTAAAGTATTCCTGGTACCTCAACCGATTTTAAATTCTCCCGATACTCCAGAGCGTGTACATTAAATGAGATAAATTTGATCCCGGTACCTAAAGGGGAATAAAAATATGTCTGCTTGACAATTTAAAATATGAGTTATGAAGTAAAGCTTTTCTTAAGTATATAACATAAATATTTCAATTGTTTAGGACATGTACATTAGAATGTTGTTAAAACACAGGGGAGTTATGATTTTTTGTGTTTTTGAGATATATATATGAAAATTCTATCTCTATACTTAAATCATCGTTGGCCTCCCTCTTCTGTTCTTACCCCACACACGTCCCTCTAATGCTAATTTTACCAGACCCTCGTGTCTTAAAACGGGGCCTTCTCTTAGTCAACTTCCTCCATATTGTTCGCTTTTCCCTTTTCTGTTTAGAACTTCCCATCTCATTCTCCTATACCACGACAATTCAAACGCTTCTATTCTACTCCTTTCTTGATTTCTGCTTTCTTTTCTTGCCCTTCAATTCCAATTACTGCTGACTGCCATCTGTAGAGGTTATAGGTAACTCTTCTTCATCTTTATTTTATTCCTATCATCTTCCAAATGTTTATTAGTTTGCTACAGTTCACATTATCAAACGGTTTTGTCTTCTAAAATTAGCTTCAAAGTTAATATTACTTCTCTTTACCCTACATTCTTTCTAAAACCAAACTGATCTTCTCCTAACTGACATTCTATTTGCCGTTCCATTATCATATATACTATTTTCATTAATATTTTACAAGCGTTTTTTTCACCTTCACCTATTTTAGGAGGCATATATACTGTGGTCGAAGACCTTGGGCATACGGTAAGATCCCAGTGGATCAGTCGGCCAACTGCCTCCTAAAACTGGTGGAGAAAACTGGAGGATCCTTAAATTACAGCCCAGGGACCCTAGTCAACCCTTGTCTACCTTGCTCTACCTTCCGCATCCCCCCTTTTCACATCCTTTCCTGTGCTATTAAAGGGGAGTTACCTGTTTCAGTATCACCCTCATGTAGCCTGTTAACCCAAAGAAAATATTTTACATGCATGGGATACTAAAATAATTGCCCTTTACTGTTCGCATCAAAATGTGAATAAAACAAAAAATATGACAAAATTTTAAATGCGTCACAATTGTTACTTATGTATTAGTATCGAGAAATAGCATGTGATGTGTGCACTAGAAGGGGGAAGGGGAATATTTTGGCGGAAAATAATGATTAATTTACTATTAACGGGATATACCACTCTACTTATCGTCTCTTAAATTTTACAGATGACTTTTTTGACGCATAAAATATCACGTTTCCTTGATCATTGTTTTAAGAATAGTTTTTATACCACCAAGTTGCCATAACAAAAATCTCGTTAAGTTAGATCTGGCCTATCTCCCCCGCCCCCCTACTGCGCATAGAACTTCCACACAACTTGATATATATCTCCAGTTACATAAAGTGAAATTCGTTAATATGCCTCACATTTAAATTGTGCGTTACTCACTTTTTTCTCAACATCTTTTTCTTGCGAACAACTATGTACTGCCTGCAAATATTGAGAGATGTGTTTCCCAGAATTTTTATTCGTTTACACTAAGTTTCCATATTGAAGTTGGACCAGCTTAAAGGGAATCCGGTTTTCTGAATCGTCGATTGAGACGGCCTGAGTAGTTTGCAAAGAAAGTAACCTGTAGTATTTAAACTTTGATAATAATCCATTTTGTGGAAGTCATTGAATTGTTGGCGGTCGGCAAGTTCAGTGAATTCCCAAGGCCTGTTTCGTATCCAACCTGTTCGATCTAGGGGCCGGATATTTTGGCAGTTTGCCTTCAGTATCATGTATACAGACCACAAATTACATGTTCACGCAACACGAGACTCAACTATGATGCTGATAACGAGAGATTTTAAATTTCGTTTCCTGGGTTAATTGTGTCTGTATAATTACCAGTTAGGATTGCATTTAGATGGCGTACCTCAAGGTTCAATTTGGGAACGTTGTTATTCATTCCAAAATATATAAATGATATGAGAAATGTTGGCAGTGGTATTTTTGTTGGCTACGCTGATTGAACGACAATCGTGAATTGGCAACATGATAGGTAAATGCCACGATTTATACCCAATCGAAAATGGATAGCAAAATAATTAGGTGAATTTCCTGCACTTAAAAATTTTCTAGGTGTACAAAGAATGTTAAAACGTTCATTTCAATCTGTTTTTTTTTCAGAAATAAATCAGTTATGGTACACAGTAGTGTCAATGTTGATGACTTGGTCACGCTGCAGCCACAAGGAACATTCTGAACATCCAGAAATTTGTTTGTTAAAACCAGATTTTTACTCGTTATATGTTCAAAAATACAGAAAAACAATTATATAATTAGAAAGTGGAATTATTAGGTTCAATGGCCGATTCTTGTAAACCGATACTTCTCGGAAAAATCAAATTATAAAGACAACTTAACAAATTAACTTTATATCAGAGTATCTGTCTCTAGAATAAAGTCTATTATTTATTATTATTATAAAGGCTCTACAACTTCATATGTTGAATTTTTTGGACGGCACAACAATTGTCTTCCATTCGGTTCTCTCTTCTATTTTATTTTTCCAGTTGAGTATTTTCATCTTTTCTAAGTCTTTCTTTGTGTCGTCTTCCCATCTGTTTTTGGGACGTCCTCTACTTCTTGATCCAGTTGGTGACCACTTGTGTATTCCCTTCACAAATCTTTCCTCTGGCATCCTATATATATGACCGAACCAACGTTGGGCTTTGATATAATATATTGTATTGTATTTTCTTATGAGATTATTCAATTCGTCATTTCTCCTTTTCCTCCACGTCCTATCTGTGTCTTTTATTGTTTTTTTGGGGGGGAGGTTAACAGGCTACATGAGGGTGATCCTGGAACAGACAAATCCCCTTTAATGGCATAGGAAGAGAATTGAAAAGGGCGGATGCGGAAGGTAGAGCAAGGTAGCCAAGGGTTGACTAGGGCCCCACACTATAGTTTAAGGATCCTACCCGGTGTTTCACCTACAGAGATGCAGGGAAAACCCTAAAACCTACATCAGGCATTGGGTACTATTCTCACGCCCTTCCAAATGACGGAAGACAAGTTTGCTGTGGGGTCGCAACATTCCCTTCTCGGTGTCCCCATCACTTTTAGGAGGCAGTTGGCCGAATGATCAAATGGGATCAGCGGACAACTCTTGCCTTATGCCCAAGGTCTTCGACCCCAGTACCTAGACCTCCTAAAATGGATGAAGGTGTCTCGACATGTGAGATTACGAGGCATTCCCGACATAATCAGGTGAGTCCCGCAGTCACTCTGGGGGGAAATGCCTGCGAGAGAAAACTCCCAATGTCTTTTATTGGCCCATAGATTTTCCTTTCAAAAACCAGCAGAGAGAATAAAGTCTATGATTAAATAAATCAGTAAATGTCGCGTCCTCAACTTCCAGAAAACGTATTCGTCAGATAACAGAAATTATGAGTTCATGAACAGAATGATGTAGTAATCATCCATTGTTTCCAGGTGTTAAAGTTCACGGAAATCTTGGAATGGAAGAAACATACGATGGTAATTCACTAATTAATGAGACGAAATAATGTAGGAAAATAAATTTTTCTTACTTGTCAACATAATCCCCACGAATATTAATAAACTTGTCAAAACAATGAGATTGTTTCTTATACCAGATGCAAAGTGTTTTTTGTCATGTTGTTTTTTAGGCCGTTTCCCACAAATTCTTTGACCTCCTCGTTGTCTGAACTTTTATCCCCGTGCACCAAAGAAAAAAAGATCAGAGGGAGCCAAATCTGAACTGTAGGGAGCATGAGCTGAGCTCGGCGGAACCATCTTGAGCTTGTAACTGACAACGTTATGAACTGTGGCAACACTTACTGCAACCCTTTCCCTATATCTTCAACAGCAGCAATATGTCATTCAACACGAATAATGTGGTCAATGCAGGTTGCAAGGCGCTGACACGTCAACTGTCAGGCCAGGACGTTGCGTGTCAGTCACGCGTTCTTTAACTGTTCTACCCAGTTATTGTATTTATTGTGAGTCTACAGTTGTCCGATGGCAATATACAAAATGAAATTCCTTAAACTTAAATACTACTCATCTAAAGAAAAATAATCACAGTCCTTTAAAATTTCTATAGCTCTGAAAGAAAAAGGAGAAACACTGCAAGAATTATATTATCTTAACACTTCACTTCAATTTTTAAATTCGAATATACATTTATATTATTCAAAATACCCACTTCACACGTTTTTTTAGAGTTGTCCTGAATTTATTTTCGTGAAGAAGATTTCCTCCAAACACTCCCACAGATACATTATTCCAGTCGTTGATGGTCCTATTTAGGAATGAGAATTTGCCAACATCTGTTTTTTGCTTTTTACATTTCTCTTTGAATTGATGATCCCATCTACCTATATAACTGTGCTTTTGCGTTTTGGAGCTAATTCCAATCCATGGTTTTTGCCCCGTATAAGCCTTGCTTTCTCCCACCTTTCTGACAATATCGCCCAACCTAGCTGTTCTACTTTTTCATTCCTATGATCCGGCCCTACTCCTAGCCCTTTTCTCAACTTTCCCTAATTATTCTATTTGATTTTTTCTATAGCTGCTCCGTATTCCAAAATTGGTCTAACTAAGAACAAATATGCAACCTTTCCGGGCCGTGAAATTCACCTGTTCCTCCCACCCAAGTCTGTTTCCGCGGATTATAAATCCATCACCATATCCTAAATTCATTCAGGGAAAAGATTTAAGCCGGTTTTCACCTTTCAGTGACCCCTGGACGTATTTCAAATAATGTGAAAACTTCAAGCGGACTCGCCATCGTTAAATGCACAATTGAGGTTACACACCAAACAATTTCAACCATCTCATTCCAGTGATGCCAACCGAAGTCATGACAGTACCAAACTCCTACAAACCGTTCCTTTTTCTATATTTACCTGTGTGTTCATAGTATTAACACTGACTCTAGTACACTCACTGCCAGCGACTCTCTCTCTCTGATTTTAACACAGCATGTGGATATCTAGAAAAGATAATTCATATTTTAACTTAGGTTCTGAAATTATGAATTTATACAAAATAGAGCGATATGAAAAGGTACTTGTAAATCCTTACAAAGAAAGTTGTAACTGCTCTAAATTCTTCAAATACTAACATTTTCTAGTACGCACTCTTTATAAATTTAAAAAATCGTTAAACGAAAAACTTTGTTGCGAAACGGTGAACTTTAGGACTGCAGTATGCATTATTCAGGAGTAAAGGCATTTAAAAGTATTCTTCCAACGATTATTGAACTAATAATTATCGATTATAATTAGCCCGGATTGAAGCCTCAGAAGTATTAGTTCAAGAAACGCTGAAATTTTTAATGATTACGAATATTAGTAGGTACAACCTATTTGCAAAATTTCGTTCATTAATGGCACTTATTATTCTATCGCTGAATCCGTGAACAATGACTGAATGATAATAAACATAATACTTGTTTCAACATCATTTCGGCCGTAACCGTCGCTGGAGATGGTCCATGTGCGACACCAAACTCTTCAAGTGTAAATGCAATAACCTTTTCGTTTGAGGGAGTCAAGGAGTAAATAGGATGCATTGCTAAATTTTAAGCCGGAGGAAGTCTCAAAACGGAGATGAAACGTCGCTTTTGTGAATAAATAGTGATATATTTAATGCTGACTTTTGGCCGTCATAATTACTTGTTGTTTTTTATGTGTTTAATTGATACTCGATAATTCTATCATTTTCAAACTAGAAATCCAGTCTGCCAGCAATACTATGGAGTCATTTATGAAGTGTATTTTACAATACAAATAATTTAATCTCATCTCAAATTTTCATTTTATCTCTTTATTTCTTGGAAGTACTTTTAAAATAGCTTGTAACATTTTAAAATTGTCATTGATATATGAGGGCTGTTTTAAATGTAGGGGCAATCATATCCTCCATTCATTAGGAAGCCATACGCAAATGTGAAGCTTCCTCACATTGTGTTTTTCCTTTATTAGAGTGTTTCGAAATGATCGAAACAAATGAACGAACCGGCGACTGTGAAGTCAGAACAGTGATTAATTTTTTTTTCAATGCAAGGAATGTTACACTAGCAAACATTGATCGGAAATTTTGGGATATGTATTGGGAACCAATAAACAGTAATTGATTTGTGAGAATTAGACGCTTTAACGAAGAAATAATTCAAACAGACGCTATCAACTCGCAGTGAATATTTTGAACGATTTTCTCTGGTGCATTGGTTGAATTCTTGCCCTGCAATGCGAGAGACTACAAAAGCTCCGTCGTGCAAAAAGGCTTTTTCGCGTGGAATCGTTTTCCTTTATGACACCGCCTGGCCACACACCGCTAGACAAACTAGAGACCTGACAGCAACATTTAGTTGGAACAATTCGACCACTTTCTCTACTGTCCAAAGCGATTTTTCTCTCTTTCTTCGGCTGAAGAAATACCTTGGCGGAAAACGTTTTAACGACGATGATGATGCGAATCAGGACGTTCAGGCTTACAAGTGCCTGAATAACGACGATGACTATGGGGAGACGTACTGTTAGTGGTAAGGTGATTGTTAATTAAAATATGTGGAAAATAATGTTCTGTCATTTTCTAATAAACATCGGTTGTTTAGCAACAGCCTTCATACTTCACGTTCATTTATATAATAGTAATTTTGACTTGATCGCTTTCCACACTACTGGAATCATTAATGAACCTGAATTATTAATACATTTTATGTACTTTTAGAAGTATTATGATAATAATCATATAAGGTCCTGACAGGTCATATTTAATACTAGGGACATTAAAGATGAATACTAGACAATAAAGTGATATTCGAGAACAGATTACGCCTAGAAACGATTATACTCTCTACTTATTTTCATCGGACGGATTACATAAACCGTTACCAATACTGCTAAAATTTCATGAACAAACCAACATGATGAGAGTACAGAAAATATATGGAAACGTTATTGACCTTTAAAAAAACTTATTCAAACTAAAAATTTTCCAGACTGGAATTATTAATACCGAAAAGTCAAATTTATAGACTACAGTCGTTAGCTCGGGTTACATTACCCACAGTTTGCTCGGGTTACATTGCCCACAGTTTCAGAAATTACAAACACACAAACAGAAATATAAGATAATTTTTTCAAGGCATTTATTAAATTCTTGTTTAAAGATTGATAATTAATTTATTATGTTGATTATTTTCCCTTATTTACATCAGTCACTTTATAAAACCAAATATAATTCAATTTTGATTTCCAAATAAAACCATTATTAGATAATATTAATAATGTTCATAAAAGAAATTAAAGCAATTATATGAGATACTACTTAATAATTTTTATCCCAAAAATTGATAAATACTTTATGGTATCCTAATATAAATAAGAGAAATAATGGTAACAAAAATAAAACAGATAATAATACCGATAAGGAAGTGGTAATTAATGAACAACCAATTAAACATTTTGATAACCTCAAAAATAAACAACATAACTCATTATTTTAAACCAATAGTTAATATAACGCCTAAATTAAATAATATAGATGATGTAGTTGAACAAGAAAAAATCAATAACGCAGATAATAACACAAGGTATTGCTCCTTATTACACACTGATACCTTAACACCCAAAATAATAAAGTTTTTGAAAATAATGCTATTAATGAAATAAAATTTTGAATAAAGCCGGAAAACTAAATAAAAAATTATTTAACTAAACTTAAAGATAAAATTCAGTTAACAAACAATATAATGCAATATATAAAATTAATTGTATTGATTGTAATAAAAATTATATTGAACATACAGGAACCAACCTAAATACTAGAATATACAACCATAAAAATAATGCTAAAACCAATACCAAAACAAATACAGCCTTGTAACTACATCATTTAAACCTAAAACATAAAATAGATTATGATAATGTAGAAATTATACATAAAGAAAGAAATACAATCTAAAGAAATACTTTAGAATCCATTTACATTTTATAGAAGAATAATGGTATGAATTCTAGAAAGGAAAGTGACGAAATATCAAAACACTACGCAAAAGTTTTAGTATAAAAACAGATTTTTGGTAAAGTTTGGACTTATACTTATCGAATCTCGTTCTACAAGATTCCATAAGTCGATTTTAAAATTACTATTATGATCGACATTTTGACAATTAAATTTGACGTGGCTAAATTGAAGACTCATTGTAAAATTTTTCAGCGATTTGTGCGTTTGTGCTTGGTGAACACAAGAGCGTCAACTTCTGGAAATCCGAACATCGAAAAATGCTCTGTGTACGGCAGCAGCAGCACAGTCTGCAATCACATACTAATCCATGAAGAAAATTAGAAATTTTATTTTTTCGAAATACATGAAGGTATGTACAATATTTTTAAACATTATATCATATAACCGTAAATTTAAACACAGTTCCACGTTTATGTACATATATATTTTTAAAAATTGTAATGTTTCAAATATTGAAACTTTTTGTATATGAATATGGCAATTGCCGAAAGCTCCTTTAGAACAAAGTTTGGAAATAAAAATTGAAATATTTTTGGTTTTATGAAGTGACTGATGTAAATACGGGAAAATAATGATCATAACTGAGATATATATTAATATTTAAAAAAACAGCCTGTCAAGATCACACTAACATTGAATTTCTTTTTTACGAAGCCTTCGCTTTGTTTCTTTCTTTGCATATAATTCAAAGAATAATTTTTATATTTCCTAATTGTTTAGTTTTTTTCTATCTGAGCATTGCGTGGGTACTTATTTGTATTAGTCGGAGACTAATCTAATTTAATGTGATTTAACGGGTATAGAGCACTCATGGTTCTAAGGACGCTTTTAGAAAGTATTTATTAACAGAGGGAGGTATAAGCAATTGAAGTTAGATAATTGATAAGGTCGAGTCGCACCGTCGACCCGAAATCGATTTTTTACGCGTCTCTGTGACGTCACTGACCCACGTATTATGTTGCAAGCCTCATTCGTGATGCGCACACAGCCCAAACTCAAAACATTGTTATAAACAACTCGGCAAATTTATTCTTTGCTAAACCTATGTTGTAATAATATTTTATTGTAAGCAAACCTCTTTATTACAGTAAAAAAATTTGATTATGTGTCATGTTAATTCTTTGAAATTATCACTTGAAAACATTTTCAGACTTCAGAATTGAACACTCAACGTAACACGCAACCAAGTTTATCGAAAATCTTCACTTGTACGTCTCACCACAAACCTATTGTGATTGATTAAGAGATGTTTTATCTATGGTTTACTTATCACCTGTGTTATTTCCTACAGTTCTTATTGGGAAAATATAGTTAGAAATCTGCCGTGGTTATTTGAAATGCGGAATAAAACGTACACATTTAAGAAAATCGTTGTTGTAGTTTATCATCATGCAGAATATATATCAATGTGTAAAATAAGCGGACTGTATTCCGGGACGCCATTTTGCTCTTTTAAATGTGGCGTATTTCCTTGTGTTCTGTGCGTGACGTCCTAAACGTTTAGGTGTAGACACATGCATATACTTTTTAATAATATAATTCCCTGCACGTGTATGATAGGGTTTTATCCTCTGGGTTATGAGAATAGATTTACCAAGTTCTGTTGCAACCATAATTTCTTTTTATTATATAGATTATTTATTATTATTTTCAAATTACTAATATCTCGACACCCACTAATACGACACTGTACTCATCAATTAGTAATTCAAAATAATAAAACAGTCCACTAAATATAAAAACAACTATATATATATATTTAATACAGGAGCTTTGAAACTACTTGTCCATAATCATCAGTAATAAAAATAATTTGCTGACAAAAATTAATGTTATGTACTAAAAATGATTTTTTCTGATAAAAGGAATGTTATGTCCATATTCTGATGAATAGGATTGTGGTGTCTTAAAAAAGGATCTTGTGGATAAAGAAATGTAATGCCTTATAAAATATCTTGCTGATAAGTAAAGTTGTGTCCTTAAAAACCTAAGGTTACGTTTTTTAAAATGAATAACTAATCATGAAATGTTACGTCTTTAAAATGATATAGTTAAATAAGAAAAACGTTATTTCTGTAAAATAAAAATTACTAATAATGTAACGTTGTTTGTAAAATAATTCGCTAATAATAGAATGTTATATCTGTGAAATCTTTATTGCTAATAACGGAATGTTATGTTTGTGAAGTGAAATGGTTTGTTGTTTCTGTAAACCAAATTAGGGAAAAACGGGATATTATGAAAGTAAAAATGATATTGCTAATAATGCAATGTTATGCATTTAAAATGATTTGGCTGATAATAGAAAGCTATATCTTTAAATAATCTAAGAAATATTGTCTCTTAACAATAATATAAATCGATGAAGTTGTTAAAATAACCGCTAGGTGACTCTTAAAAATAGCAGAGCCGGAAAGGCCGTCCGCTACAAGGAAACAAAACGGATGTTTGACTAATCTAGTGTTAATAATGCATAAAGAGTTTTAGCAGTTAATTATTTTGAAATTTAAATTGAAATGTTTTCTAAGAAGTAATTGTAAGAAGACCGAAATTGTATTGCTTACAATGTTGTTTTTATTACAGATGATTATGGACAAGTAGTTTGAAAGCTCCTGTATTTAAAAACAAATAAATATTTTTTATATATATTTTTGGACTGTTTTATGGTTCAAATGTTTTCAATTATTACAAATATCCTTAATCTGTAATTAACGCCACCACCCTACTGTTATTTCAGAGCAGAAAAAAAGAGCCGAAAAGTTCTGGTTCAGTATAAGCCTTAGAGAAGTACCGTATATAGGGAAAACAGTTTCTAGTAGTAAAATGATCTGGCAAACCTTGAACTGAAGTGAACGCAACCTTCTGAAACCACCTTTATCCAAACACCCGGTCCCATGAGAAAACGCGGAAATACTGACTCGCCTCGTTGGTGTTCCATTCCCTACAAACCTTGAAAATTGTATTCACAATATTTTTACATATTTACCGGAAATTTTCGGTTGCTGAGTTAGACATATTATTTCATTTACGAACGTTACTGGTGAATCTGTTTAATAGATGGTCAGAACGGGTGAAATTTTTGTCAGGACAAAACTTTTTATGATAGATAAAATTAACATAAACTGACAAGAATTATCCCCGTAGATAACCCCAGAATTATTTACTAGTTTATCTCATTTCCTTGTGTTTAAACGAGAAAAATAATCTCTATAATAATTAATTTGACAGTGTGTCCGATACTGCTAGTGCAAAATTTCAACCGCAACCATTACCCAAGGGGAGTATTCTTAGGGGTGGTGGAGGGGCAAAACTTAAAAAATAACCAGAATAAAACAAAATTGGGGCTCTAAACCGGTGTAATGTGACCCACTGAGTTCAATATGAGGATTAATAGAGGGAAAACCAAGGTAATGGAGTGTAGTATGGGAAGCAGTGGAATAACAAAGGCAGTTAGCTTGGAACGGAAGTTAAGGAATTCTGCTAGTTTGGGAAGCGTAATAACTAGAGTAGGATAGCACAGGCAAGGAAGGCTTTCGCGAAAAAGAGGGATTTACTTACGGTTAACGTAAGTGTGAATATTAGGAAATCGTTACTACAAATGCTTGTATGAAGCATGGCGTTA
Organism: Eucriotettix oculatus; assembly: GCA_034510155.1. Classification (NCBI taxonomy): domain Eukaryota; kingdom Metazoa; phylum Arthropoda; class Insecta; order Orthoptera; family Tetrigidae; genus Eucriotettix; species Eucriotettix oculatus. The sequence continues at coordinate 81,450,073 of CM067380.1, forward strand.
TATGGGTGCGAAACGTGGATGATAGGAGTTGAGGAAAGGAAAAGAATAGAAGCCTTGGAAATGAGGTGCTATAGGAGAATGCTGAAAATCAGATGAGTGGATAAAATCACAAACGAGGAAGTTCTAAACAGAATTGGGGAAGGGCGAACAATATGGAGGACGTTGACTAAGAGAAGGGATAGATTAATAGGCCACGATGGTCTTGTAAGATTATCATTAGAGGGAAGTGTGTGGGGTAAGAACAGAAGAGGGAGGAAATGATGGAATCCGCTAAGCAGATTAGGGAGGATGTGGGTTGTTTGCGTAAGATAGGTTAGCATGGAGGGTTGCATCAGACCAGTCTTAGGACTGAATACCACAACAACAATAATGTTTAGAGGTGGGGATGGAGGGGAATCACATAAAAATAACCATAAAACAATTGAGATTGGGCTCTAAACCGGTGAGTTTAATTGTGATATAAAAAATGCAATTTAAGTCATAGTTCATCCTCTAAGAGGGGTTGGAAATCGTAAAACAGACTTCCGCTTACTATCTTTAGCAAATGGAGCAATTTCAACCAAATTTTGAAAGTGAATTCAACACAATTACGGTAAAACACGGCTATCACCACGTGGGACAGGGGCGTAAGGGCGATAATTTTTAAAAATCTATAAACTTCCGTTATTTATTTCTAGTATATATATATATATTTAGGTCTATCAATTTGATTACGTTTTCGGCGAATTTGTTTGCGTATAATTTCAACCCCATGCATCCGGGGAGTGTAGGGGCCGTCATATGAAAATAAAAGTAAAACCGCAACGTTTGATATCGAAATCGGTGCTATGGGAGTCTTTGAGTTTGATTCTGAGGTTTAGAATCTGCATAAAACTGCAGTTTATCTCCTAACAGGGAGATGGGACGTGGTAAAACTCACTAATGCGTAATACATTTATAAAGGTCAGAACAATTTTGATAAATTTTATTTTCCAAATTTCCTCGCAACCAAAAACCAAACACTTTGGTGATAAACACGGCTACCACCCCCAGGAAGATGGGGTGAGATTAGCGAAAGTTTAATATATATATACTAAAGTCTCATATTTGAGGCTAAAAAAATTCTTGAGTCAATAAATTTACAATGTTTCCCCGACAATATTAGTGTATAATTTCAACCCCTTCCAGCATATGAGGGGTGGAGGGTGGAAATGAGTCATATATGAAAATAGCAAAGAAACTATCGGGTTTGGTGTAATGCGAATGGCTGTTTTACATTGTGACCTTTAATATGCGATTTAAGGAAAAATTCATGCCTTAAGTGGGGAAAAATTTTTATTCTGTTAGATTACTGATAATATTTTTAGCTCTACTATTGTACCGGGAGTATTCTTGACACTCTCGAGATACTGGAAGTATATTGACGATTCATGTTGTTATGTTTTCGATGCCGGTTTAGTCATATGTTGACCAAGAATTAAATTATGTGCCGGGATAATATAAATAAATACCCGGGAAACACCGGGTCTCCAACTAGTATATAATATATGTAGACGGATTCACGTATATTGTCAATAGAAGCATCAGAAAAATAAATTCATACATAGCTAAGAACAATTTTTTCGTTCTAGATATAGAAGAAAGGAAATAAAAATTATCGTGGGCTACATTAAACGTACCTAAAAAAACAAATTGTCATTCCTATAATGTCTTATGTGTATTATTTCAATCTATGATAGAAAATTGGTCGAGAAGACTGTTGGAGGATCGATATGCTGACCACGTGTTGCACCAAACTCGGAATGTGTCATGCAAGATGACAGTCCGCAGTTGACTCGGTAGGCCCAGGCCCTCAATGGGCTCTAGAGCCATGGAGAAAGAAAGAAAAAAAAGATGGAAAATACGTTGACTCTATAAGGCAAATCGCAAGTAAGGACTTTTATGCATTTTGCGGGACAATTAAAAGGATATTAACAACTTGTACTAAATTCGTTACGAATTGTTTTTTTTTCATTATTACACATAACTGAAATTGTAAGCATTAAGGTATTTTAATAAATGTACATATATATATATATATATATATATATATAGTGTAAACCTTCTTCGTTCAATGCACAAAAATTGAATAAAAATGTACTTTACAATACCATAATACGTCGGGCGTTGTTTTATTGTTATAATCCCTATATTATAGCATCATGGAGAACCTTTTGGTTCTTAATCCATTAAATTTATAAATCATGCAGGTATGAAATCTATCACACAGACAAAGAATTACTTTTCATTGAACAATAAAGTTTCTATTTTCGGATAACAGTGGATACATTGTTTGAAATTGTGTACCAGATGTTGACTCAATTTCAGTATTAATAATTATTGTTAAATAATTCTTTATCAAGACGCCATTATTGTTTTTTGAATAAGTAATACAAAGTAACAGATATAAAATAAATTAGACTGACTGGATTTAGAGTTGGCTTAATTAATTACTATTTCCTTTCTACCTTGGCTCTACAGCCCATTGAGGGCCTGGGCCTACCGAGTCGACTGCGGACTGTCATCTTGCTTGACACATTCCGAATATGGAGTGACACGTGGTCAGCGTATCGATCCTCCAACAGTCTTAATCCCGGTCTTCACGACCATGACAACACAAACATCCAAGCCCATGCCAGGATTCGAACCCAGGACGTCTGGGTTGTGAGGCAGCAACTAGAGGCTAGCCACTACACCACAGGAGGTCGGCATTAATTACTATACTAATCAAATATAAATTTTCTAAAATTGCCCCCACCGCCCCTCCCGAAGGAATTTCTCCTGATTCGCTACTTAACCGAACAGCAGGAACACTAATCGCATAGTTCGCCTAAATCACTTCGATGGTGGGCCCCAACCCCAAAAATAATTGTCCGAAAACAGAAGAAAAGCAATAATTTGAGTTTCAGAGATTCTTGAACCAAGAAACAAGCAGAAATGGGATAAACACTTAAATAAGAACGACAATGAAATAAGAAACCCGGGGACTGAAATTTCGGCCAAAATCTGAAGAAAAAAAATTTATAAGAGAACGTGGGCTTTCCCGGTGTATATTATTCATGAACAATTCTCGGGTTTTCAACCGGGTAAGTATAGAGTTTGAACACAACGTTTCCATGGCTTGCTCTGCCATCTTCTTCAGGTGAACTCTGAAGATGGCAGAGCAAGCCATGGAAACGTTGTGTTCAAACTCTATACTTACCCGGTTGAAAACCCGAGAATTGTTCATGAAAAAAAAAATTAATATGCCTATAAATGCAGTAAACTGAAAAAGAAGCTGCCAAAAAAAGACGAAGGTCTAGCATATGCTGCAGGGCAGTTTTAATCAATATTTTTGTTTCTAACTTAATAATTTATGACTGTTTTTCTGAAAAATGTGTTTTTCTTAGCTTCATGATTTCTGGTATCAAAAACCTTTTATGGGTGACAAATATTACGATTTTTATCATATATAATGCATGCTAAAATCTTCAAATGAAAGTATTAGTTTTTTAATTGTTTAAGTTGTTTAGGTGAGAAAATTCAAAATGCTGAAAAGTGCCAATTTTTAAGTAACCCTCTGAAGCTCTGAGTAAAATAAATTATTTTCTCCACTTAGTTTTATTCAATCTCAAAAATAATACTGACAATTGATAAAAATGTTCAGTCCCACATATAAATGTAAAAAAACTATAATATTATTCAAGTACGTAAAGCAATGAACGTTTTCAAAATTGCCAAATTTAGAAAATAATTTTCGAAATATCACAACAAAAAACAAGTTTAGAAAAACAAAATGTACATTGCTACAAAAGTGCGTTGGTAATTTCAGCTCAGTAGCAAATTCATTTACAGTCCCTGTCTCACTCTTACTTGGCAAACAACGCAGTTTATCGTTTGATGACGTCATCAGTGACTTTACTCTAGAAAAGGCAAGTGATAGACATTATTGGGATAAACTTCAAAGTCCCCCTCTCCACACTTGACTGTAAAACATAACATTACCACAAAATATTTAGATATTTTAAAACAAAATTACTAAATTTCCCTCCAAAAGCATATCAGTTCAAATTTATTTTAAGTCCATTAAAATTAAAGCAGAAAACTTAGATAAGGTTTGTGTTAAATTTAACAACAATAATTTCTATGAATTTTAAATGAATAAAAAGCTTTTTGATTTTGATTTTTTAATTTTGATAAGTGTAAAAAAGAAATAATGGGTATTGATTGGCGTTGTATGATAAGTAATAACGATCATTTTTTGATAAATTTACTGCCATAATTTTAATAAAATAAATCATTAGGAAGCCAATTTATAGAATAAACTTTTGAAAGAGTTTTAGATGAATTAATGTCATATATAAATTTTGCTGATTTTATTAATAAAATGTCTATAACACGATGTTGAACTGTAAAGTTAAATATAATTCTTTCACCCTTCAAGAATTATAAATTAGCTCTTGTTAATTGTGTCATGTTTCCCTTTACCATAGTTTGCATTATCAAGTTGATAGGAATAGAAAAGATTTTTAGTTAAATATTTACTATTTCACTTTCAGTATTCTAGTATATAAGTTCAGTCCTTTAGGGATTTCATACAAAAATTCATACTTATGGCTGCTATAGAGTATCTTGAATTATGAATGGTCCCATATTTGAATTAGCTTAGTCTAAATCTCTCCCTGCTAACGTTTTGAGTCCTTTGTTATGTTTAGTGATAATATTCCAGCAGCCTCTGAGAAGGAATGATGTAAATGCATATCACGGAGAACCGGAACATGTTTACGAAATGGCGGAGAGTCCACAACTTTCATTTCAGAACTCGACAAACAGTTGAAGAACTCCTGCGTGTCCTTGCCGTGACCTTGGCCGAATCCTCAAAAGTACGCTCTCCGATGCCAATGTTTGCCAAACAAGTCTTGAAAGTGAAAGGCCTATTGCAGGTTGTTCAGAAGGATTTTCTAAGACGTTTAGTCAAGGAAAACTTTTCCAAGAAACTATAATTCCAACAAAATTGTTAATTTCTTAGCAAAACTTTTACTGACAAGCCAAACTGCTCCCAATTATAAGAATATAGATTATAAAATTATGTATTTTCCAATTTATACTCAAGAACGTCATTCGATTTTACTTCAATTTTGTGAATATCCGAATTTGAAAGCAGATATTTGCAGAACAGCGTCAATTTCATTCTTTCCTACCCCTCTAAATAAGCAACGCAAAAATATAGTATATATAATTTTTGTACTGCTGAAACGACACTTTATCCCTATTTTAATCACAGAATCAGCTCCATGATAGATCAGTTTCGAGTGTTGATACATTGGCCAACAAATCCTGGTCAACAGTAAGAAATTGGTAAGCAGACTTTCAAACAAAACTTCCTTCTAGTTTGAAAGACGCGATAAGAGTGTGTGACTTATATTCCCAATAAATTACATCTAAAAATAACAATCCTTCAATGAGCAACATGATCACACTGGTTTTCGTAACGTCCAGCTGGCCATGGCCGTGACTTCAGCCTTGCGACATTCTCTTTTCAGATTTTTTGTTTAATTCCATCCACACTTTCATAACATCACGGACCTGTCAATATTAACCCAAACATTTTTTACGTTATATAGTTCTAAATATGTTCAGTTAGAAACATTTAGATCTAAAAGCAAAAGAATAATATATAATGGGTCTAGTTATTAAATATAAACCCAAACAAGTGTGTGTAACGCGGGGGGGAGTAACATGTTACATGAGGGTGATCCTGGAACAGGCAACTCCCTTAATAGTATAGCAAGGTAATTGAAAAGGGGGAATTCGGAAGGAAGAGCAAGGTAGTCAGCGGTTGACTAGGGCCCCCGGACTGAAGTGTAAGGATCCTACTCGGTGTTTCACTTAAAAGAGACGCAGGTAAACCCTATAAAACTTGTATCAGATAGGTCGGGCTTTCAGGTACTATTCTCACGCCCTTCCGAAGGACGGAAGATGAGTTTTCTGTTACGTCGGAGCATTCCCTTGCCCGTGTCTTCACCAGTTTTAGGTGGCAGTTGGCCGACTGATACAAAGGAATTAGTGGACTACCCTTACCGTTTGCCCAAGGTCTTCGACCCCAGTACATACACCTCCTAAAATAGAATAGGGCGTATAGGCATGTTAGAATCTTGGGAAAACCCAGAGAGATGACGATTCTTCCCCAAGGATAAGCTACACAATGAAGCAGGGGGGAGGAGGAAATACCTGCGAGAGAAAACTCCTACAGGCATCTCTTCAATTTTTTTTGCTTAACAGGCGATATTAGGGTGATCCTGAAACAATTAACTTCCCATTATTGCGAAGATCTCTTTTTTTAAAAAAAATACATAACTGTGCGTTACCCGCTCCTGAGATATTAATGTTTTATTCAGACAAGTAATCAACAAATTACTTATATATTTGCTTAACATCTGGACATATTTTGGTAACATAAAAAGTTTCCCGCTCGTAATACATTTGATTAATGCGTATATTTGATATTTAAAACAATAAATACGATCTTCTACTCTCAGGAAGTTGGATTTACATGCACCTAAGTATAGTGTTCTTAGATGCCAAGGAGATTCCTGCGCCGGACTGGGATTTAAGTTACCAGCCTCCGTAATGCCAGGGCATCAGGCAGACAAGGTAGCTTACGCAGGTACTTTTACTTGTATATTTCCGGCGATCAGGATAATGTGACGTCAGAGTACCCTGCATCTCCTCTCCGCCCTAAAATGTTGAGCCTCCAGCTCATCAATTATATGTAAAAATCGAGTTAAACTAGTTTGTCACGTGTTCGCCTGAGATTGTAGATCCTCAGGGAGTCGTAAACAAGAAAAGTAGGGATCCTTTGCAGCTTCTCGGTGTTGCAGAATCTGGCCTTGACTCTTCAATCGATGCTGCTTCGGAGTGTAGAAAGGGAATGGTATATAAGGATTATCTGGAAGGGTTGTAAAGATGTAAGGAAGGTCAGGAAAGTTCAGCAGTGTGGTAGTAATTACGCCTGACTCTCTCAGGACGGTTGGGTTATTTACCAGTTAAGATACAGGTATATAGTTTTTGATATGTGTATAATGACAGGTAATATTACACACTGTAAATAGGGCGAAAGGAAAGGAAGGCTGAGAACCTGCGGCCAAGCTTTACGTGATCGTCTCAGTCGTAACTCGTGGTGTCGGGAGCTTATGGATGTATGTCATTGTCCTAGTATGTAGGACTGCTGATATGTCGATTTGGTCGTCAGGATTCCTGCGACACTAACGGCTATTTTTTTCACCTGTATTGCGATTGTCTTGAGGAATACGTCCATCCACCCCGGCAATAACCGACGATGTAGTGAAAGTAACAAGAAATCGTTACAAACTTATAACCTTAGCAAAAATTACATTTAATGAAAATTCTCTAATAAATAAGCAATATAATAATGTGATAAAATTGAATTAAAAGAACATATATATCGGTGCTGTTACGACAAAATTGTCCTGTAATAACAACCGTATGACATGGAGCGACATTTGAAAATTAAATCCGTTTCAATGCAATTTTAGAGAAACCGTTTATCCTAAATGAGATGTTGGATATTTATATATGAAAATAATCTATGAAATTCCTTTAATATCTGTAGGTGTGATGGCCACGACGAAATTCGTATCTCAAATAAAATAATGTAGACTTCAGTACTATTGGATTGATTTTGATATTTTACTAACAATGACAAAACCTTTACACAGTCCGTCATTAATTAATTCTACAGATTAAAAGCTTTCTTATTCATTAAGAGAATTGAGATTGCATTTAAAATATGATTGTGTATTTATTATATTATAAAACAGACGTGCACGACATTTAAGAAAACAGTAAGTCTTACATAACCAATTTATCGTGTAAATTTTTTTTTCAGAAAGATAAAGCATTAGCTTTCGTTCCTTAGAACATAATGATCGATTTCACTTTGGCTTTGCCCAACCGATAAGAAAGTTGTAGGTGAATCGACCTTATCTTTATAGCAGTGGAGGAATGTGGCAATCGACCTGGACCAGCTCGGCGATAGAGTGTCCACTCGGTAAGCCGGAGGACCCAGGTTCGATTCGCGGTTCCGGTAGACAATTTTCAATTCTTATCTTCTTAACCAGAATAATAATATAATTCTTATCAAATGCCTATTTTACAGTTATATTTAGTTAATGGATCTATTGCTTCTATTTGTACACCTTTATTTTTATAGTTCATTATCTTAGTCGTATTCAACTTGATATTGGTGCTTTTTTACGTATAATATAAATAATTCCCTCCATTACCAGCTTATAATACTTCAAAATCAGGAAGAATAATAAACAAAGTAACAATATTTTGATTAAATATAACACATTGCATTTAGAAGAGAGGATAATTATCTTAACAAACTAAATAATCCCTAATAAAATTGCCAACTATTTGAGCCTTGGTATAATTTTTAACCATTACAAATTTATTGCAATGATGAAGTCGTAGATATTACCTGAGATGTAGAAGATACTCTATATAAGATTAATATTAATAACTGAATCCCTTAATAACCTGAAGGTATTATCTAATCTAATAGTTAAGTATATCCACTAACTTTTCGTCATACAGATTAAAAATTCTAATTTCTTGATGAATTATAGTCAATGAACCCTAAACTTAATTTTTTATTATATGAAATTTAAATAAAGCTTAACTTACCTTTTCAGACATAAGTGTCTGCTATACAAAGCCAACTGTTATAAACAAAACCCCAAACTATTATCCAAATACTGCCTTTAAGACGATTATCAATGTAAACAATAATCTGATATTTTATCCAAAACTATCATAGATAAAAAAAATTGTAGATCTTAAAACCAATGTGAACTCGATTTTAATAAATATATTTGTTTCTAGAAAAAATTAAGTAAACTCGGGGCACTCGTTAAGAATGTATCAATTAAGTATTCCTACTAACAATAATAATATTATGATTAAACTTTCGAAAACTCGCACTGTTTTCAGTCTAAAAATAAATCCTTAGTAACACCTCCAATATTACTTTGATAATATAATATGCCAGTATTATATTTATTTATATTTAAAATTATTAATACTTTTTAAAAGTTTAATATCAATGAAATAAAATTCTCTATGAATCCTATTTACAATACCATGTAAATGATTATTAGGGAATTTTATTTAATTTATTTAATAACATTACTTGCTTTAGGATATAATATAATAATTTTGTTTATAAAACAATAGTCACTTAATAGGGGTTCTGCGAACTATTACAATTACAAAAAAATTTATTAATTCCAGGGGACAATTTTAAATATCAGGGTTAATTACTTATTGGGGTAACCAAGTGCATCAGAGGTTTCATTCCCTTGAGGGATCTGTTTTATCTTAATTCTTGTCTTGATGCAGGTTACTAGCCGACCGGAACTTCTTTCTTCCTTCGGATTGAATTGTACATTCTCCCTCTGCCGGCGGAAAGTGGGATGAACCTGGTACTGCCGGTGATTGGGAAAATCCAGTTATCCCTCCTTCTTTCCTCTGCCTTCCTTGTTCTCAATACCTTCTCACTAAAGAGCAACAATTCACACCTCCTCTGCCTTCTCGTCCTCTCAACGTCTTATGCAACAACTCTCCATCTCTACGTCCTCACCCTCTCAACGTCTAGAACCATTCTGAAGATTTTTCGACTTCTCACCTCCCAGCTAAACACGTATATCCCTTCTCCAAAGGAAAACGCTATCGCACGTGATGTTTGTTCCGCCAATCCTCATGAATCCTTCGTCCAGCGCGGTAAATTTTCCATAAATTTTGAAGGGTGAATGTTCCTTCAGCAAAACAAGCTTAACGCTACAAATCCGCAGGCAGGCTTGCCACCCTTTCCGCAGCCTGACGCCGGGAAATTCCACTTCTACCTACTTGTTAAAATTTGCTTGCTGAATTTTTCAATTCTTTAAAATTGTAAAAGTTTGAACAAAATTAGGAATCCCAGTGCGCTACAACCAATAACATATTGACAAGCTTATAAGTTAAAAATAATATTCAGGATATCTATAATTTGATCTAAAGGATCGATTGTGTCAAACTTTACATTGCCTAAACCACAAACAGCCTAAAAAGCAGGTTATATTACAAAAGCGCAAAAGTAACATAGAATTCTCTACCCATTTGAAAACACTACAAGTTTAAATGTAAATATAAATCCTCCTTAGACTTCGAATAAAACGTACGGTATGCTTATAGCATTTTATATCACCTTAAATAGAACTAAGATAATTGACTACAAAACTGAAGAAGTATACTTTGCCTTTCTAATAAATAAATCAACTAAAAATTATTGTAACACATAGACTGTTGATATAAATTATATTATAACATTGGGTATCACTGCACCTATCTTTTGATCATTGACGATTAGTTTATTGTTGTAAGTAACCACATTTAACTGGCAATCCAACGAATACCTATGTACAACAAATGAACTTTTAATATACACGCTGCTTGAACCAAAGATAAGATACATAGAGTGGCAATGTGGCAGCGTTACTGTCATCCCCACTCCTTGCGGACCAACTCCCTCCTAAGAGGTAATGTAAAAACAGCGTTATTTGAATCTTGATGCAACAAAAGAAATTAAAGTGGATTATTTATTTACACAACTGCTAAGTATTTTCATATATGTAACGTACAAATATAAATTTATATGAAAGATTAAGTAAAGGGAGCCAAGTTTTAAAATCAATATTGCGAGTTGGATACAAAATTATATCAAAATATTTCTCAAAGCAAAGTTAAAAATATACAAATTTTAACCGCAAATGTAGGAGGAAAATTGACCTTGGATCTAAATTCTGAAAAGTTGGTATTTTCTAATATCATTGGGCCGAATGGAGTTTAAAATTGAAACCTTATCTCATTAAATTATTTTAATGTCATATTTTTTAATTCACGAAAGAACGTTTGAATACTTTATATAAACATTATGATACAAAACAAATTATAAATGTTCAAATTACCAAAAATATATATTTTTAAGCTTCCGACACGAATTTTAATTGAACAATAACTATGTAATATCTTTTAAATTTTTTGTTTGCTTACTGCGTTAATGTTTTATTTACTTTTATAGATCATCCTGACTAACTATATAAACAAATTTTGAGTGTAGAAAAAAATTCGAAACGAAAGCTAAATGAGGATTTATAATTACATATTTTGACTCTGTAAGTTCGTTAGTTTCACAATCTCATTTATAAAACTGCACTAATAACAGCGGACAAAATTTGTAGCCCAATGCAACTCGACCTGCCACTAAATTTCAGGTGACTATTCTAATTTGAAAGTTTTCCCTAGCTTTCCCAGTATTCATCTCTTCGTATGCGCCGTACTTATACATTAAAAGTCCTTTGCACAAAATTTTCGCTCGATGTAAAAATCTAATAAAATAGAAGACTTCACAGGGATGTATTTCTGTTTCACGACAATGCACGGCCACATGTCAGCCAGAAAGTCACGGACGAGTTCAGGAAACTTGGATTGTCAACATTGAAAAACCAAACCTTACAGTCCAGATCTGCCTGCATGCGATTATCAACTGAAGGGATCGCTTCATGGAACGGAATCTGAATATGACGATTCTCTGGTGAACGTTGCGAAATTGTAGTTCAAACGTGCTGTTTCAGACATTTACCATACAGGTCCTAATTCCAAGATGGCGTAAGGCTGTTGAGATGGATGGGGATTGTGTAGAGGATTGCAATGTTGTTCCTAAGTTATATAAAAATGTGAAATGCAAATGTAATTTTAAAATATATGTTATGCATTAATTTTGGAGTGACCTTTGTATATTGTATGGGTTAAAAACTGAAATTTGAATATACATTACAAAAATGTACAATTCTAACTTGAAATAAATATATTATTACACGTTTTCCATCCTGGAGTAGAGTATTATTACTAGTTTGAATTTGATAGTATTTCAGTTTATTTCATTATTATTTATCTAATTCATTATCCAACTTTTTTATCTTGGAATTGTATATTTAATACATCAAATTATAAATTTATCGTGCTTAATAACTGACTATAGTTAATTACTCATTACCTCTGATTCTGATGCATAGGTGAACTACATTCGTTCCCGTATAGTCACGATTGACTCTACATCAGAGTAAAATAAGAAAACATTGGTTGTGTGTATATATTGGCTCTGAAGGTAAGCAATATGCAAACAGTTCGCAACATATTGGCAGGATCTTAGTCCCGTGTTCCCATTTCTGAACTCCGTTGGACCAATATTGACTTTGCGTATGTGAGACATAATGAAAATGTCTGAAACGTTCCCGACAGGAAAGTCTCGAGAACTTTTTGCAGAAAAACGATGAGGATAATATGCGCTTTAATTAAGAAAACCATTGGAAATTTTATGGTAGTTTCTTTTGGTCATTGTGAAACACTTTTAGTCTGTTTTGTCTTTCATTATATCATTGTTATGGAAACTTACAGAGGAATGTTAAGAAATTTTTTCTTATTTTAATACCTTTATTGAATAAGCACAAATAATTTAAAAACACTGAAGTTTCGACTTATTCATAATCATCTGAAAATTACAGAGGTAAGAGCAGAATTTTAAAGGGGTAATAAAGGGAGTCAATATAAACATTTTTTCCTTCTTGGCACTTTTTTCAGAGACGCTCCGTAACTGCAAAATTTGGGAAAATAAACCTGTTAAACGGAACAGAATTTTTAAATCGCACCTCTGGTCATATTCTCAGGGCACCAGGCAAACGACATGAATTTAGAAGGTTGATTATGTTTTCTGACGAGACCACCTTTTCTCGCAACCAACACTTCAGAGTTGAAGCGAACAAGCGTGTCACAACTTCCAAGAGTCATTTTCTATTAACGTATTTGTATTGGTATTTATGCACGTCTAATGGCAACGGTGGGGCGGGAAACACGCTTTCGAATTCAGTTACTCAGTTTTCTTTTCTCAAAATACGCAGTAATGAAGCGTCTCTGATAAAATTTCGAAGAGAATGTGGTATCTGTACTGAACCCCTTATACCCACTTTAAGAATTAATCAATTATTTCCTTTATATCCTTTTTTAAGAAAATTAGCTAAAAATGTTCCTGGATACGGCCTTTTTTCGCCATTAATATTTTATTCATGACTCTTTGCAACTTCCCGTGTGCAGCCACTCCTCAATACCTTACCCTGGTCCGACGAAATTTATATGACATGTTCATTATTACAAACGTGCGCCTCTACTGAATTTTACGTATTACTACAAGTACATAACTTAGCCCTTATGTGAATTAACCGTATATAAAATTTAGTCATACTTTGAGTGTATTTAAATTTGAAATACAAGCATTCAATAAGCTTCCTTCACAATTATCAAATCAGGTATATTAATTCTGTTTGTAGTATTTAAGGAATAACACTTTCACATTAAAAAAATACTCAAACCTTTCTTTGTGTATGAACACAATTTGAATAAATATTGTCCCCTTTACGTAGAAGAGCAAGGAGAGTTCTGAGACATTAGTAAAACCTCGCCACCAGATGGCGCTGCGATCGGAAAAGGGGGGTGGGCAACACCTTGGCTCTCGCTGTTATCTCATAATTTGAACAAAAATCTACCCTAACATTATTTATTAAAACAATGGATTTTCTTCCATTGTATGTAATAATCAAACAATAAATTATTGACACAGTTTTTTTTTGTTTCTGACATTTTTCTTACTCCCTTTACCATCAATATTGCTATCCTACATGTGAATGATCTTGTAAATGTACGTGATAAACAAACTTTGAGGTTCGGATAAAGTAAGTGTGTACGTCCGACCGTAAGGCCTCGGGCACGATAAAAGCGGCAAGCGGCGAGCGGTGGGACTCCGAGCGGCAGAGTAGTGAGCGATGCCGGCTACGATAGAGAACCCTTGAGCGGCATCGCCCTCTGTTTAGTACAGGACGCACTCCTCGTCGTGGAGTTAATCCCATAAATAGGAGTATAAAGTTTTCGGATAGTATCACCATCTTTTTAGAAATTTAAGAGATGACGAAAATAGGTTTTTCGAATATAGGAGAATGTGTATGCAAACATTCGATTACGTGCTAAGAAACACTAAACCATTTTAATGAGGTACTTATAATTAAATTTACATCTACAGTTTTATGAATAATGTAAGTTGCAACAATTGTAAGCCTAATTTCAGTTAATAAAATTATTCATTAATTCATAATAATTGAAAATATTGTATTATATTCAAAAGTATATTACGCGTACCTGTCACATAAGTTTTATTTCATTTCAATTTTTTTATATCAGTACTTACGCTTTATAAAATTTTATGTCTTAGAAAGCAATTTAATTAAATAAAAATGTATATTAATAAATGCTCTCATCATTTTATTGTATCTGATAAAAAGAAAAGAAACTATACGTTTCGGAAGAAAAGAAACATGTTTAGTCTTGAAAAAATGATTACTTATTTCGTCAGATACTTTGGATCCTCTGTATTAAATGTAGAAATTATATTAGTTTTTAGACTAATTTTGATGTTTTAAAAGTTGCAAGTCATGGGTGACAAGAAATTGTATGTAATAAGTACATTTAATTGAGGTTTAAAATGGCCCAGTAGGCCGAAACCTTCCAACAAATTAAATCATTATATTTTGAAAACTTGTTCATTGCCTTCAAAATATATCCTACAACAGTCTTCTCTAAGCAAATAAATATGTTTGATTATCGAAGCAAATGATGGTAAAATTTTAAAAATTATGTGCCTTCCGAAAAATTAAACTTCTTAAAAAATAATCTTAAACATTTAATAAACAAATTAAATGTTTTTTTACTAACGGAAATTACAGTTGGCCTCGTCCTGTTTTTTTGTGCATTCAGTTGGGCTCGAGAGTTTTTTATAGTCCCTGCCGCTCAGCAGAGGCAAAAAATTAATGTCCGGGGTGAGTGGTGAGCGGCAAGCTGAGCGGCGGAATTTGAACCGCTTACTCTTATAGTAGCCAGTGGAACCGTGGACCCATGTAATTGCATTGGAACATTAAAGTGAGCGGTGCCGCTCTAACTACCTGCTCCCTGCCGCAGCAGCGGTGACATCTAACTGGAGGTCCAGCCTCCTCTTCAAGTGTCGGAGTTCCTTCCTCGTGGAATCTACTCCGCGCTGACGTTGGAATTATACCTATGATACACTAAATATAATGTCATTACTACAATGTCAGTTTTGTTTACTCATATTCACATAACATACATACAGTTGCCGTTGCGGCTACCTAACAAGGAAAATAAATTAAATTCACTCGCACATTCATTCAAACATTCATTCAACATTCAAAAACCGCTGCTGCTGCTTCTTCTACTTCCGCTCCTTCTTTCCTGCAAGGTAATTGGCGAAGGGGTTATAGGGATTTAGGGAATATAGTTAAAATAAATAATTTAGTTGAAAATATATTAATTTATAAATATATATGTAGAAACTAACCAAGTTAAATACAAGCTGTAAAGGGGCTTATAGACCTAAATAGAGATTAAATTAATTAGCATGATTAGAGTATTTGATACTTTACAGGAAGATCGACATAGGTCGGTTCCTGTTTACCTTCTTGTCAGGGTCGTAGCGACCTAGCGATGAGACCAGCACATTGCTAGACTCGTGCGCCCTTTTGTAGAACCTCTCCGAGGTTTCCAAGATCCTGTCCCATAAGTTGTCGACTACAGACAACTGCATTACTACGGCGTTGGATGTCCGCGGCGGCAGGTGGAGTGCTCGGCGAAGACACTGTCTCTCCAGAGTGAAGATCTTCTCCAGGTGGCTGTCGGCTGCGCTGGCCCAGACCGGGGCCGCGTACTCCATGATCGGGCTACCCAACATCCTCCTGAGGACTTGCCACCCGAGGCCATCGAGTACGTGCGGCGGAACTTCAACGCCCTCCTGCGCCAGAGGAGATTCCCGCGTGCCTGGAGGCACGCAATCATCTGCGCCATCCCGAAGCCAGGAAAGGATCGCAGGGACCCCAATAACTATCGGCCGATATCGTTGCTGCCGACGCTCTCGAAAGTTATTTTTGGTAACACTCCAGGTACACCTTGACGACTTAAAACTAATCCCTTCTTTTCAGTTTGGTTTCAGGCAAGGCCACGCCACGACGCAGCAAATCATGCGGGTCGTCGAGCGTGCCTCTCTTGCCCTGAACAGAGGCCAGCACTGCGGCGTGGTGCTCCTTGACGTCGCTAAGGCCTTCGACTCCGTTTGGCAGTCGGGGCTGATGTTCAAACTGGCGAGGTCCGCCTTGCCAAGTTGTTACGTGCGCGTCATAGGACATTACCTACAGAAGCGAACCTTCTCAGTAAGGGTGGGAGAGGTCCTATCTACGACACGGCAGATCCGCGCAGGCGTTCCGCAGGGCAGTGTCCTCGGACCTGTCCTGTATAACGTCTTCAGCGCGGACATCCCGAAACCTGGAACGGGAGCCGATATCGCTCAGTACGCGGAGACACCGCGTTGTTTGCTGCGTCGAGGAACGCAGACGTCGTGGGAAACCGCCTGAAGATCCAGCGCTAGGCAACAAACTGGAGATTGAAGATCAACGCCTCGAAGAGCCAGGCGCTGCTGATCACCCGACGACGGCCAGATAGACCCGTCATCCGATTCCTCGGGGAGGTCATCCCGTGGTCCACGAAGGCCAAATACCTAGGGGTAACCCTGGATACGAGGCTGACGTGGAGGCACCACGCCAATGATATCGCCAGAAAGGTAAATGCTAGGCTAAGGCTACTACATCCCATTCTTAGTTCTAGCTCGAAGCTGTCACCGCGAGTGGGGGTCTCCATCTACCGCTCCCTGCCGCCGCAGCAGCAGCAGCAGCAGCAGCGGTGACATCTAACTGGAGGTCCAGCCTCCTCTTCAAGTGTCGGAGTTCCTTCCTCGTGGAATCTACTCCGCGCTGACGTTGGAATTATACCTATGACACACTATAATAATGTCATTACTACAATGTCAGTTTTGTTTACTCATATTCACATAACATGCATACAGTTGCCGTTGCGGCTACCTAACAAGGAAATAAATTAAATACACACGCACATTCATTCAAACATTCATTCAACATTCAAAAACCGCTGCTGCTGCTTCTTCTACGTCCGCTCCTTCTTTCCTGTAAGGCAATTGGCGAAGGGGTTAAAGGGATTTAGGTAATATAGTAAAAATAAATAATTTAGTTGAAAATATATTAATTTATAAGTAAATAAGTAGATATATATATTTATATATGTAAAAACTAACCAAGTTAAATACAAGCTGTAAAGGGCTTGTAGACCTAAATAGAGTTTAAATTAATTTACATGATTAGAGTATTTGATACTTTACAGGAAGATCGACATAGGTCGGTTCCTGTTTACCTTCTTGTCAGGGTCGTAGCGACCTAGCGATGAGACCAGCACATTGCTAGAGTCGTGCGCCCTTTTGTAGAACCTCTCCGAGGTTTCCAAGATCCTGTCCCATAAGTTGTCGACTACAGACAACTGCATTACTACGGCGTTGGATGTCCGCGGCGGCAGGTGGAGTGCTCGGCGAAGACACCGTCTCTCTAGCGTAAAGATCTTCTCCAGGTGGCTGGCGGCTGCGCTGGCCCAGACCGGGGCCGCGTACTCCATGATCGGGCGAATGAGGGAGAGGTAGATGGAGACCCCCACTCGCTCCCTGCCGCTTGCAGCTCGCCACTTTTATCGTACCCGAGGCCTAACGCCGTCACCCCCCCCCTGCCTACCAGTGACGTCACAGACCCTACCGTAGCACCTTCTGCTGGCGGAATATGAAAGTAATGCCCCAGAAGTCTCCTTGCCCTTCTATTTTTTTAATATGTCATTTATGTGTTGCCGGGCAATGTCATGAATCAAAATGATTCCACGGGAAATAATTACAAACCTTTTCCCTGTAAAGGAAGAAGGAACTTTCGTAGTGTCTCAGAATAAACTTCATTGTTCATTGACGCATTTATAGGCAATAATTCAACCAACAAAAGATCTTTCTTGTCCCAGAAAACCGTGCACATGTTCTTGTTAGTGAATAGCGTCTGTTTGAATTTCTTCTTCACGGGTGATGTTTTGTGTCTTTGCTTCCATGTATCGTTACTTCGATCCAGGAGTGATGTGAGGCGACTCCCTGTCTCATCATCTTTAATCATGTTCGTCATAAAATCATCACTTGCCTCTGCATAACGCGTGAAGACAGCGCAGTTCCAGATCTGTGATCAGTAGGATTTTGGCATATCTCTTGAGAACAATTTTCGAACATTTTCTTGCAATGTCGCAGAGGACTGAGCTTGAAATATAAGGAAAATGGAAAAAAATCTTTATGGGAAATCGGCTGTCCAGATGACTGTCATCTCCCACAGTTGGCACCACATGAGCCGTGATCACAGACGGTCGGCCGGACCACGCCCCACTGTACACACTGTTACGAACTTCTTTAAACTGTCTGATCCGCTGGCCTAACATGAAGTCTGCTGCAAGCTGTGACGACCTGGAGCAATTTGAGGTTGTATGCTTGGGGATCAATGACCTTCGATAAGAGTTATTCACAGATCCCATTGGACTAATCAGCTAGCTGCCCCTCAAATTTGATTTTCTATGGTTTTCCCTGCATCTCCTTTTGGTGGGATCCTTAAACTATATCCCGGGGGTCCTAGTCAACCCCACGCTACCTTTCTCTACCTTCCATATCCCCCATTTTCAATTCCAAAGGGGAGTTGTCTGCCTCAGTTTCGCCCTCATATAGCCTGTTACCCGCCAAAAATAGTATTACATTGCCTTTTACATATATAGATGATAGTGGGCGTAAAATAGAGCCCTGTGCAACTCCAGCCAGTATATTTTTCCTTGTTTGCCCATTCATCAAGTTTACTCTTTGCATCCAACAACTGAACCAGGAATGACAGATTTTCATAATTCCATAGTATTTCTTTTGTAGTGGTATACTGTGATCTACACAGTCAAATGCCTCGGAGTGATCACAAAATTTTTAGTGGGTATCATTTATTATTCAATTCCTCTAATATTTTTTCCACTTCCAGCAGGGAGTATATGGGCTTTTCCTAATAATACCCCTTTTTTTAAATCCAAACTGAAAATAAATTATCACTAGTTAAATTATTTATTGACCCTATTGTATACTTATTCCAGAAACTTTGCTTGTGTTTATATCCCATAATCGGGGACTTCATTGTTAATTTATATTTTGAAACAGAACAAAAACTTTTACATCTGTATAATATTTGACAAAACCATGACTAATTTTGAATAAACACATAACACTCATGTTGACTATCAATAGGCTTCAGTCACACATAAAATCAATCTCTTGGAAGGAAGATCTGAATGAACATTCATTCTGGCTGAAAGTTCTAAGCCTTTGCAATATTTCTACTTGATCGCAACTCTGTATTTTAAAAACATAACTAAAGCTATAGTCGTGGTCCGTCAATTACTAATTTAGGTTATTGCTGCTTTCCTTCCACTCTACCGACAATGGTGGATGATTAATAAATAAAGTCCATTCTACATTTTAAATGGGATAAACTGCAGTTTTACTTTTATAAAGTCCAAAGCGTAGGTTACTTATCGGAAAATCCAACAGCTTTGTGAAATTCAAGACCAGTTGCGATTTTCCATCGCAAGCGATTGGGTCTTGTGAAGCAGACGATCAAATTCAACCTGTCAATAGGAACACGGTAATTGCAATCCGACATGACGGAAGGGATTATACATCGTCTGAGAGCTTTACTCCTATGACTATTTGAAGGCCACAGTGGAAGAGAGTGTGTAAGCGGGACGCCGTAACTGTTCCTTTAATTAGCAAAGTCATTGACCGTCAAGTGCTTGAACATCCATTGTTGCAATATCAAGGTCAGCACATACTGAAGGAAGCTCAACCTACGCAAGTGAGAGCTTCGGTCAGGGATCAAAAAAACCTTAACTACCTTAAGAACTTGTTTACGGTATTTTTACACCACAGTTGAGAGGAAACAAAATAAACTACAATGAAACACAAAGCAGATTTAACCTCTTTGAGCAATACGGAACAGGAAGTCTTTACTATTTTATCCGTATATGTTAAGATTATACCAGCGATATTTCAATCTATGTCGGCTTCTGTAGAAAGCATTGGAGAATTTTTAGCGCATTGTTGAGATCCGAGAAACCTGACGATGGAAGAGGATCAATAAAGATATGTATGATTGAAGCAAATCCCCTGTGGGATAAACAGTTCCCTGGATCAACACGACAGTAGTTGTAGAAACGAGTAGCTGTAGAGATATAACTGGACGTGTCAAAACACGATGCTCAGTCGTCCACTGAATTATAATTGTAGTGGGAGCAGGCGGGAGCTCACTTTAACACGAAACGTTATTACGGCAACTTGGTAGTTTAAAAGCTATTTTGAAAATATTGACGACAAGAAAACATTCTGTTCAGTTCAGTAGTGTGTCAAAAATTCATTCGTAAAAATGTAGGTTAACTGATTGCCGTAATTTAGAATTCATATTTGGGGAATTTTTTTTACAAATTGTAGTCCAACTGTGGGGCAAAGATCTTTTACAATCCACCTACTCGTCTCCTCAAATCAACTTATTTCATTTATAAATTATAAATTCCGACCATAATCATCTGTAGATATACCTGGTCTCTGGTTCCCAAGTAGTTTTCGCTCTCGGCGTCCTCAATATTGCCACATCTCAAGACCTGCAGTGATGGCAGAGGACTGCAGACATGTAGGCTCGGGTTCGAGTCCCAGCCGACGCAACCGTTTTTATTTGTTTAATTTATTTACATGGTTTGCCTTTAGTTTCTAGTATTTTCTGTTTCTAGAATGTTCTTCTTCTAGAATATTCCATGTATGTATAAATAGGACTGGATTCCAAATCGGAGTCAGTCTTAAGCAGTACGAGTATTGTACAGCACTTCGCCGTTGATTAAACGCTTATAACCTCTACGTGTGTGTGTGTTATTGAATCTCACGATCCCTAAGAAACGTGACAATATATTACAATATTTCCGCGACACCCTAAGTTGGTCCTTTGAGCGCATTTGTAGTAACTTGCAATGCGATTTGATTATTTTTTAAATAATGCCTAGTCTTACAGCCAGCAGCCATAGACCAGAGGCTGTGAGCTGAACTGCAGAGATGAGTACTCCGGTTCGAGTCCTACTCAACGCAACCATTTTTTGTTTCCTTACTCTACTTACCTCTCGTTTCTAGTATTTTCTGTTTCGAGAATGTTCACTTTCTGGAAGAGCGACGGATTAAAGAAACAACAGTGATAACTGAGTGCCGACCAAATCGTCAGGTAATTTAAAATTGATATTACGGAATTTTTTTTTTACAAATTGTAGTCCAACTGTGGGGCAAAGATCTTTTACAGTCCACCTACTCCTCTCCTCAAATCAACTGATTTCATTTATAAATTACAAATTTCGGCCATAATAATCTGTAAATTGAAATAATTAATTGAGTGATTTTGTGGTTGCAACAATATTTACATTGATTTGAATATTTGAATAGATGGCTGTTTTAAATTCTGAATTTTAGCAGTTTTAAATATAATTTTTTTAAAGACGGGACATAAAATTTGATTTTTAATTGATGTATGTTTTATAATATGCATCACAATTTGAAAATCGTCTTGCAATAATTATGATAACCCTGAATCCCTTTAAATCTTGTTAGGATTACCGTTGTTTGTCGAGGCTGGAGGGTCGTTACACTGGACGAATTGATGACACCACATCAATAAGCGTGGAGAATTGGGAACAAGCTACTTGGCTCAGCTGCCTGTCGCACTGGTTCGAAAAAGGTTTCGAAGCGAGGCGAACACACGCCGTTTTGACAAACGGAAGCCAATGGAAGTTGAGGCGAGTGGGATAAGAATTGGTGGAGAGAGTTTGGAAGATGAATTGCTTTAGCGAGAGGGACCGATCCCCAACTTCTAGTTTTGAGATCTGCGGAGCGCGGAGCAACGTAATCCTCATAGAAGAAACTGTTCTTTCGTAAATAAGTGGTCATCCGTCGGGTCTAGTATCGATGGCGGCCTGCTCTAATGTCTAATGCTGTTTCTAATGTCACGTTAGACACATTTCTCAACCTTGCATGGCTAAGCTCCATGCTTTTCCACAAACCTCTTCTGTTTGATACTTGTAAATATAGTATGGTCAAAATAGAGCAGCATATACATTCTAATCTTTCCCTACCTGGTTTGAAAGGAAATGTTTCAATTGAAGAATCATAAGACATTTCGAGCGTAGAATAATGTATAGCATGCGAGAAAGAGATATGCAATGATCCAATTGTGAAACGAGAAACATTTCAGAAACTGTACGTGTAGTAATTAAAACGTGAATTTCTTCAATTACGTAAATTTTATTACTAGACTAAGTTCTGTGTTTCAATTTGTTTTCTATGTCTAATTACTTGTTTGTGTATTAATGATTTTGGGGCATCTTCAGTGCATATTGAGATTCTTCTATAAAAATTGCGATATTTCTGGAATTCTGTTAAGCCTTTACATTTTGAGTTCTGTTTGGTTTTTTTGGTCTCGTGGTAGGGATAACGTAGATGAGCAAACGTTTGTAGTCGCAGCCTCAGCAGCGTCAGACGATACGATTGATGGAAAAAAACGTGAGTCAAATTGAGTTAGAAGGAGCTACTTTCAAAACCTTTATAATGAAAAATAGTGATAAAACAACGAATATGGAAATAGGGAAGATGTTATTCGACCTTATAACAGAATTTAGAACATCCCAATGGGTAAGTAGATAATCGAATTAACAACTTAGAAGTGAAAATATGGAGGAATCTGCTAAAAGAAGCAAAGAAAACCGGGAAATCCTAATTATACTTGATAGATGCTGTGAAAAATCGTCAAAAGTGTGATTACAAGAAGTGAAGAAGAACATACGAGAAACGATCGAAAGAAATATAACAAATAACCAAAATTTGGGAAAGTGGAATGTTGGTAAACGCAAAACAGGTTCAACTTCTTGTTGAAGGCATTAGTTTGCAAATACTTACTTTACCAAGCGTATATATTTATGAAATATTAAAGTTTGTAAAACGAAACACTAATTTGTTTCAAACAAATGGCGAGTTTCATGAATACGCGACCAGAAATCGTTTAGCTCTAAGGTCGGACAAGCATCGCCTTGCTCTACACCAGAAAAGTATTCACAATACCGGGATAATTTTATACAACAGCCTTCCGCCAGAGGTTAAAAATAGTACCTACAAAAGCTTCGTGAAGCAGAGTAAAACTATTCTTTTAAATGGCGCGTTTTACTCGGTACAGGATTTTCTTAATCGTCCTTCTAGTATTTAAATCAAGGTTCCTGCTGCAAGTGTTGAATGAGCTGCCTTATAAAATAGAACATTTCTTAAAATTTCTATTCAGTTTTTTCTGCTCTTTTGTTTGTTTGTTTCATGTATTGCCTGGAGCTACGACGGAAGGACAGTTTCCTGGTCGCAGAGCTCCAAGTAGTTAAAACTCCATTCCGTGTTCCTCAGTGTGTGCTTGTTTGTGTTTCCCAGTGTGTGTCCGTGTTGTGTTTATATTGACTTTTGTCTATATACATTTTCTTTTATTAATTTATTTTAAGTTTATTTGTCTTTAATTATGTACTTTATTTTGTTCATTTTTAATTTTTAATGTATGACGTATCCTATTTCCTCAATCGAAGATTAATGGAAACAACAATAAATCTAAATCTAAATCTAGGTAGAAAACATTTAAGAAGATAAATGAAATCAAGGCAGAGATAAAAGTAAGACGAAAGATGAGTTAAGACGAGAAATTACAGAAGTGAGTTGTAAATGGCTTAAAGTAAACATAATATGGAAGAAAAATTTTTGGAAATAATTTGAGGAATTAGTTAGTGGAATCGACCTATCAATCACACTCAAAGAAGCGCATTGCTGGAGATAATAAAGAAAAACCAATCGGTTAAAAGGATATCAACTCAAAAGTTTAACAATAATACATTTGTTATTTAAATGGAAATAAAATGTTCTTCCTGGCTAAAACTTGGGGAAAAAAGAGATTGATGTTGCAATTTAAGTTATTATCTAAGGACAGGAATTGATCAGACTGAGAGGGAGTTGGACTTTTGATATTTCCATCGTCGTCTCTTCTTCGGCGATCAAAGCAAGGAGAATTGAAAGATTCGGTAAGTGAGGTTCTTCCGCAAAACCGTCCAAACCTGAACGAAATCAAAGACGTTAGATTAAATTTAATAAATTAGAAAGAGAATACTGAGCTGAAGAGGGTCCAGGGGCCTAGCCATGTTTCCAGAAGGAAGTCCGAACGTAGACTGACATCTTTAGAGGTTTGAAAAGCTACTCCGTTCTGTCAATGTAATAAAGTGGGAGAATAATTATTCTCAATCTAAAATTTAGTCACGCGGGAACCTTTACTAGTTAAATCCGATTTTATGTAAGTGCATCTTTGTAACCAAGCGTCACCTTAATTCTGAAAATGTCACCCTTAAACAAAACGCCTTTGTGTTTATTATGGTTTATTATGGTGGAGAAAGCTACATCCTGCAATCTGTCTAATGGAAATTTACAGAAGCTTGGATACGTAAAGTTAAGAAAACGGAAAATATTGTCTTGAGTGAGCTGCAGTAGGTCGAAGCATTTTTTATTCCTTCCGCGTTATTAAAATACTAGATGATATTGATGGAGAAAATTTTATTATCCTTCTAGAAGTCAGAAGTTTGATGAGAGACAACTTTGATAACAAATACAAATATAGGAATCGTAATGAAAATACCAGGAATGAAGTATGCTAAGAATTACTCCCACAATATGATGTTGATGAAAAGTATAAAAATTTGTTTGCGAAGAAAATTATTGTTAACACTATCATTTATTTAGCGTACTACATTTATTTTGTTGAAAGATAGAATCAATGTACAGAATTATTTTAATACTTTCTTTATTTAGTCTCAGATTATTAATCGAAGTTTATATTTTTTCTATTTGCCATGGCACTCTTCCAACGTCAGAAACAAAATAATTACTTAATACATTCAATTTATTAATGTAAGTTAAAGAAGAATACCTTATGATGTTATCTATGTTATTATTCGTTCATTGTCTTTCTGATTTAATTTCAGAATCCTCATCATTATTTAATGGAGGGAAATATTGGTTTGAAATAATTAGTAATTTTATCCTTTCTTATTATTTTATTATTAGTCAGTTTATTGACTTGATAAATTTTATCCTCTTTATTATTCGTAGTATTATTATTAATTTCGTTTATTTTAGTATTATTTTTCTGAGTTATACTGGAATACCACAATTTATTCACCTATTTTGGGGTATAAGTTATTTAATAATATCTTATAAATTATTGTTTTAAGTATACTAATTCTATTGTTTGTTAAAGTTAACACTTAGAAATTAAAAAAATCCATGTGAATTGTATGGATTAGAAGGTATGTACAATAGATTAATGATTTCTTAAAACCAATTATAATAAAAAATAGTTTTTCTATAATGTAAACTTCTAAATAATTTTTTGGTAATATGGTCTTCTCATTCCTAGATGAGTATGGCAAGTGCCGCAGCTCCTTAAGTATTTAAAAAATTGTAATCAAAATTATAAATAAAATACAAAGAATGGCCAAAAGGCATAAATAGTTCAATTTGAATACGTTTCGTCCCCCATCTTTAGGAACCTCCTCGGTTCTTTAATTAAAATATTACCAAATTTCATGTTGCTGCCGAAAAAAATCAAATTTCTGACTTTTGCCGATTCTTTGAGTTTTATTTATAGTACTAAGACAGATAATTTAATTGCTTTATGTCAAATCATATATAATTTTGGTTTTTATTAAAATTGAGACTGATTTAAGACGAAGTTTTTCATTTATGTACGTATAAATTTTTAATAACTTATGGTCATACATATTAATAATTCCAGTAGTTTTGTGGTGAATAGGAATATCAGCAACTCATCTGTCTTAAATTTAACATATATTGACTTAAAAATCCGTTTGTATTGAATTTTTAAGTAAGTAAGTTTAGAAGGCTCGTGTGAGAATTAAAACACACAATACGAAGAATTTTTACAGTGCTCATTTCAGCGAAAACGACTTTCTCCTGTTGCCAAACTAACGAATCCGAAATCTAGGGAGATACAGTACCAATTAGAATTCAGGACGCGGTCGCGAGCCTTAGACAACGATCTCTGGAATTAAGTCTCTAGACCGTAACAGGCGTACATGCACGACATGGTGCGAATTTCTCGGCTCCGTCTTATGACGGATTCATAAGCTCGTTAAGTAAGGATATATTGTGATGGTAATTATTAATTTTCATTTATAAATTATATAAAGATGTCACCTGTCTTGTAAGAAAGGGCATTTACGCAATTCTATCATGTTAAGGTACAGGACTGAAAATTCGACCAAAATCTGAAAATAATTTCCAAAATTTCTTAACAAAAACAAGTTTGCAATAAAAATATTTTTTCACACTGCTACACATGTGTGTTGTTAACACACAGCTAAAATTGCAGCTTAGCAGGAATTTTTAATTTCAGTCCCCGTCTCCCTTAAAAGGAAAACTGTACTTAAATTTATTCTACACGTCTCAGAATATTTATGTGGACTACTGAATCGAAACGGACTGTCGTACTACAATTATCAAGAAGAAATTAAATGTCGATCTGAGGACGCGTAACCGACTTCAGCAAGACTCGTAGTTAGATCCTTGGATTGCAGCAACTGCGGTCGTTGGTTTCGGCGATGATATGAAATAATCTGTCTCATGAAAGCTTAATGAATATTGCAATTCAACTAATTGCTGACTGAAAGCACAATCTTCACTGTCTGCCTCTCAACTCCCTTCAGACAGACGCTTGCCTGATACATGTTTTCCATGTGACAATATCCAAATTTTCTTTTTCCCGCAAGGACATTGTTAACTATTTTTAATACCAATGTTTTTTAAAAAGGACACCCCTTCTACTTATGCCCATAGTGGTAAAAGAGAGGACTAAAGCCCCCATATACGTGGAGGAAATCCTTGAGGGATTTCCGTAAGTGTGTGGAGAAGCCTTCAGGCCGGTTGTGAACTGTACAGTTTTCGGAATCGGAATTGAACAATTCTTGCTTGTCCTGAAAGCCGGAACTGAGCTTTGTGCGTGTGTGCCGAGTACTCGAGTACTAGAACCTCAATGTTCAGTACGGAAAATGTGGCCACGTTTATTAAACTTTATGAAGACGAGCCATGTCTATGGCAAGTCTGCTCGAAAGAGTACCACGATTGAGCGAAAAGGGAAGCTGGATACGCAAAGCTCTTAGATAAAATGAAAAACCTAAACCTCAAAATAAGACCTTATTAAAAAAATTAATAATTTGAGAAGTGCTTTCCAAAGATAAATTTAAAAACTGAAGGAGTCAATGAAGTTAGGAGCATCCGGTGACCATGTTTACAAGTCAAAGTTGTGGTACTCCTGGAAATCCTCAATGATATCATTGAGCTTCTCCTGCTCGTTGGTGTGGGAGGGGTCAGTTGAGGAAATCCTTGAGGACTGCAGCTTGAGGATTTCCTCTACGTGTATGGGGGCCGCGAACAAGAAAAAGTAGGGATCCTTTGCCAGGATTTCGGTGAGCACAGTCTGGCCTTCACTTTGCTCTCGAAGCTGGTTTGGAACATGAAAAGGACATGAGATGTAAGGCTTATCTCGAAGGATTGTAAAGATGCAAGGAACGACTAGGACAGTTTTGGTAGTGCGAGTGAGTTCGCCTGAGTCTTATCAGGTAATAATCTGAAGGTCACAGTATTTACCAGCTAAACACAGATATGCATTTTAGGTATGTATATTATAACAGTCATTAATATACACTGTAAGTCAGTAGGAAAGGAAGAAGTCTGCTAGGAGTCTAGTACGGAAACCGACGTAACCTGATGGCAAGTTGAACGTGTACGAACTCCCTGTAAAGCCGGAATGCGTGGCTTTTTAAACGGACGTGTGAAGTCAATGCTCCTAGAATTCTGGGGCAGCTGAAATATACGCATTCAGTCATCATTTCTACGTCACTACCGGGTATAACGGCCTGAATTGCAGACGTCTTAAAGAATGCGTCAAATCACACAGGCCTCCACGATAACAATGATTCGTTACATAAGTCCACACTGTTTGTTCCTAGATCTTAACTTATTTGAGTACCAGGTTTTGTTCAAATCGTTCCACTTAATAATTAATAACTTCATTTAAAATAAATAACATGTATAATAATGTAACATAATAAGTGTTCATTTAAAATTATACTTTACTTCCTAAAAACGCGTGTTTCGGGAAAATGACTCTTCAGGATATTGACTTGTAGGGAAAACGTCAATCGGTACTCTGACCTGTTGGGAAACACCATCTGGACACCATTCGGAAAAAAGACACTTGGGATAGTGACCTTTCGAACAAACATCAATCGGCGAAGTGTCTGTCGGGAAAATGATCAGATCACCTACTTGTAGTATACCTACCGAAATTCTGAAAGCAATAAGCACGTCCTTCCAACAAACCTCACTCTGAGGGAATTTTCACTGAAATTATTTTTAGCATCATCTAAAGTTTTATCAACTAGCGATTCTGACTGGGATGTCCGAGTGTCAGGTAGCAGGGCGACCGCCGATAAATCCCGATTTATTTTCTAAAGTGTTTTATTTTGAAATATCAGCTACGTTGGTACGAAAGATATTGAATGTAAATTTCTTCCCAGAACTGAAACATGAGGCCATCGAGATTATTCATTTTCTTCAAAGAAACTATTGATCAACAAAGCTCAAGTTCGTGAAGTGATGATGACAGTCAAGAAAAGAGAATAGATCAAGCACCGTTTTATCTGAATCTTCCCGCTTTACCTGACTAAAGTAAGCTGTTCAACAGACTCTTTGTAACAAAATTCCCTGCTTGCGAGATACTTTTACTCACGTTTCTCTATACTCGGCGTTTCATTGAATTTCATGTTATATAATTGGGCTCCAGCTGCTGTTTCATTACAACATAATGTAGACTATTCGAGTTATGTAATCCAAAAATTTTTCTCCTTGTCTCTTCCTATTCTCTTACATTTGCAATTAACAGCCTCGCAAAAGACGTGAAACTGATTTCTTTCCTATTGAAGAGGAAAAACGCCTGTTACAAATTTAGATCAGTTAAACGTAAGTTGGAGCTCTTTTTATAACCTATGTAAGTTGGTAGAGGCGTCTGAAGTTTCTATTAGGTGTGACGTCATCTGTGGTTTTAAACTCATCTAGGGAACTAAAGGAACAAATTCATCGCACTGTTAGATGGAAGTCGGGCTGTATAACCACTGGCAGTCAAATTAATAATACGTAACTACTTAAATATTATTTATATATATGACTAATTATAGGTTAAAAATCATTTTGCAGTTATCTATTAATTAATTATTAATTTAATGCTAATTTAGTTTCTGTTTAAATTTCATTTTAATATTTTTGTATAACCTTACGCCTTCTTAAATAAACATTACATAATAATGCAATAATATTTATCACAATTAGTTATATAATAATGGAAATATCTTATACCAACTTATCCTACATGTGGAAATGAAGCATTTCTTGTTATATTTAACAATTTCGTATACTACCTTTGAATTAAATCTAAAATTTGAAATTTATACTGTAGCTTTGTACTATACAACCATATTATGTGTAAAAATTTCATAATTTTATCTATATGTCCAAAAGATATATTGAAATTCAATGAATGGGGGAAAATTGAAATATCCCGTTTTTAAAAGGTTGTAATTTGTCACTTATCACTGATAATTTATATAAAATATCTACACTTTTATATGTAAAATTACGTAAAATATTGAGGATCTAAAACTGTTTCTTCATGATGAAATAACCCTAGGACAATTAATTTTTTTAAATTTTGAATCGACAATTTCGTGTTAAAAATGAACTAGATTTTAATATTATCAAAAAGTTGAACCCTAAAACGTAAATTGAATGTGGTTTATTCGTTTAATGTTTTATTGCCAACCAGTAATTCTATATGACCACCACAGTTTGAAAGGTTAAAATATGCTTCCACTAATATCGATAATTTAGCTCGAGAATCATTCCAACTCTTCCTTTTATTGCGGAATATTTATTACCAATGTTTTCACGTTGTCGCGGTAATTTTATTGTTTTTATATAATTTCTGTATTTTGGGTACATAAATTATTCCTTTTCTTTGCATAATTTCTATGGGGTTAGTTTTAACGGCGCGGTATGTTTTCTCTATTTAATATTCGACACTTAAATTGGTCTAATTTCCTAATGACCACGGTCAACCTGTAAGTCATGCGGCTAGTCGGAGCTCGGTTCACAATGAGGATAGTACATTTTGAAAATAGGTCGTATTATTATTTTATATTGTAACAAATTGATTGCATATAATTTTAATACATTGTAAATAGTTTATTGCATTAACTTGGATAGTATATTTATGATAAAAATGTTCCAGACTTTAATATTATCAAAAAGTTGAACCCTAAACCTAAAATTGAATATGATGTAAACGTTTAAAGTTGAATTGTAAACCGAAAGTCCCCAACCCCCACCACAAACCACAACGGGTCGTTACAATTTGTATCGTCGCTTAGTACCTTGCTATTAGGTATTAAAAAGTTAATGTGTGGTCATTGCTCTCAAGACCCTGTACGGTACGTTGATGCAGGTGGATCGTAGGTCAGCCGTATTCCTTACACAAAAAGACGACGCTAATAGACTCCATTAGTCGCCCGTTAGTTCGTGCCATATTTTTTCTGATCTCATTCTCTCTCAGTGAAGGCGTGATTTCTTCACATGATATCAATAAAAAGCAATTGCGCAGCACACTAAAGAATCTGGTTATCCACTGCCCCCCTCCCCCCTCCTAATTCCCTCGAATAGTTCAGCCAAGTTTCGAAACGTCAACAATGTTGTTAATACGAGAACGCGACTCAATTATGCAAATAGGGGATTTAAAGAAAGAAATTATCTGTTAAATATCATTATTCATAAAAATTATGCGTCTGGCACATCGTTTCATTACCAACTGGAAAATAAAATATGTATATTTAAATGCATTTATAAGTGAATTTCTAATCATAGTAATTTCAAAATTAATACTAACCTCCATTATACATTAATGAAAGTTATTAAATAATCATGGAACATTCCATAATTATAACATTCAAATACATTAAACTACAGTATTACACGTCCATAGTTCTTTTCAAACGGGAGCCTATTTAACCTTGAAACTTTTCCTCGTGTGATGTAATCATATTGTCACTTATATTACGGATATGGCAATATGGTTTGTTGTCTTTCATTATTGACTTATGGCTATTCCCTGCTATTATTCGCTGAAAGCCAGAATGGCTTCTATTTGAAAGTGCAAATTATTGTGATTAAATCTATATCTGTAATCGCGTAACTGTGGAAAATCAGTAATATCAGCGATAATTAAAACGAAGATAATTCAGAGTTGAACTAAATTTAGATATTTATTTTCTGGAGAGTGATTCTATACAATTCTTAGATAAATGATAATCCAAATTTCATTCTCAAAACTTCATTTATAACCCTTTTGAAGCTTTCGATGTTTTTGACTATAATCATGCATAATATATACATAAGTATCTTTTACATTAATAATTTTATTATTTTAAATAACCTTAAAATTGTCAATGTTTTGTGCTGTGTATAGAGATATTTTTTTTAATTTAACTTCAAAGATGTATATATTTTGCATGCAGACAATAATACACAAACTTAAATTAATATAATAACTATATATTAACAAAGAACATAACAGTAATGTAAATAATAGTCATTATTTTTTAATAATTTAAAGTAATTTATTATATATCAAAAATGCAATACTCTTCTTTGCCCTCAGAAATGGAATCTCTTTCTCGTGGTATTCGTAGGCTCTCTTCAAACTCCGTCTAACGTAAATTTTATTCCAAACTCTAATATTAATCACAATTTCTTAATTACTGGATTCACACCTCAGAATTTACGCGAACATATGAACATAGTTTATTGATGAAGAAAACAACAATAACGTCACCAAATATATTTAATTAATTCATTTCTCTCCAATCTACGATCAGAATTGTACGATAATGATAACACTACGTTTCACCAGAGACTCATACTCGCATACGAAAGACACCTTTTGATGGCACACAAATATAAATTAAAAAAAGGAATAGAATAAGACAAGAATGTTGAACGGATCCAGAAGTCGAACCCAGGAGCTCCCGGCTTTCCGGTCAGGGATTCTGCCACTGAACTAGTCCAAGTCGACGTCCCTCAACATCCCTCCACTCCATTAGTAAATTGTAGGTGAATGTAACGTATTTTGCTGCGTTAAGCGCGCGCTCTGGAAATGATTCCGTGTCAGATCAAATGAAGGGGGCAGATCAGCGTGAAACTTGACTTTTCACCTCAACCCGTGGTGAAGTGGCACGATCGGTCGTT
Source organism: Eucriotettix oculatus (assembly GCA_034510155.1). Classification (NCBI taxonomy): domain Eukaryota; kingdom Metazoa; phylum Arthropoda; class Insecta; order Orthoptera; family Tetrigidae; genus Eucriotettix; species Eucriotettix oculatus. The sequence goes on from CM067380.1 coordinate 81,482,660, forward strand.
CACGCTCATACCGCCACCAAATTTTTCGCGGCAAATTTAGACCTCTCTATGGAGGCCAATTACTCGGCAGCAAAGGATCTATATGTCATCATATTTTTCAAATGTACATATCAAACATCATGTTAGGCAGAACAGCCATTCTTCTTATATTTACGGAGATATTCCAAACGAAAATTGCCCATAAATTTTTTACGGTATTGTACACACCGCTCCCAATTTTGTTTTTAAATGGTACCATTTCAAATAGATAACTGTTCTACAAAAGAAAATGTTTATTTATATTGGGATCTGAGGTTTCGTGACAGTTATAAAGCTCTGAATGCAACACTTCCTTGTCAACAGATCTGGATTGCAGTCCTAACCTTATTAACTGGTCACCTCCATAATATGTAGTATGTTGCATAACGTTTATCGAATTTTCCGATTCACCAGTTTTGTCCCATACAGCATTGTTTCATAACCATACATTTCCCATATTCGCTTGAACATAGCACTTAACTAGTACTTGACTGCACATTACATGCATGTCCAATTATTCTGGTTCTGGAATTTATTTAATAAGAGTCACAATGCATATTGATCGAAAATAAAACAAAAAGTATCTATATAAACCTACAATTAACAACTGCTCAGTGACGTCACTGCACATAGCAATTTCCTTCGCCTTATCTCCCATAACTATTAAAAGTACTGGAATCTTATTTTTAATTAATTTACATGAAAGACGAAATTTAAATTCAATATCATCGAAAAAAATTACAGCTGCTCTTCTGATTTGACAAAGAAGTTCATAGTATACTTAGAAAATCATTCATAACCGGTAGATTATGAATCTTAGGAAGCAGATTGCTGGTAAATGTTTGATATAAGTTTTTATTATATATGAGATACTTACATTTGTTGTAATACAATAACAATAGTGGCAGTGAATGACGAAATAATGACTCTGCAAAACTTAGGTGTGTCCTTTACGTCGTTACAAAGTCGAGCTGGTGCTTCCTTCTTTGCTAACTGACCCTGTGACCTGAAATTAAATAAATTGGATTAGTCATAAGTATAACGTAATTAATTTAATGACATGAAGCTTACCATTACAAGACAACGTTTCTTGTATGTATCAGCACCATTTTCATCACACGTCGACTCCACCTATGTGATATGATGAATGATCAAATTTTCCTTGTCTGGCTTATCTGCACAATACAAATATATATATATATATATATATATATGAACATTTGAAAAATAATATGACATATAGATCCTTTGCTGCCGATTAATTGGCCTCTACAGAGAGGTCTAAATTTGCCGCTACAAAATTTGGTGGTGGTTTGAGCAAGACTGTACTACTTTTTTGATCATGCCACTTGATTGCGGGATACGAGTTGAGATGAAAAGCCAAGTTTCACGCTGATCTGGCCCCTACAATTGATTTGACATGGGATCAAAGTAGGCCCATTTTGCAGAGCAAAATACGTTACATTCAGAGTCCTATACTTGTAATACTTCGGATTCAACATTAATAAAAAATTTCTTTTACATATAATTATAATGATACAATTCAAAACCAAATTAGGAGTGACATACATTATGATATATTGCCACGAAATGTGCTGTTTCTCTTAAGTATTTTTTTCTGGTCAAATTTAATGTG
>CM067380.1:81484413-81600473 GCA_034510155.1 Eucriotettix oculatus
TCACGCTGATCTGGCCCCTACAATTGATTTGACATGGGATCAAAGTAGGCCCATTTTGCAGAGCAAAATACGTTACATTCAGAGTCCTATACTTGTAATACTTCGGATTCAACATTAATAAAAAATTTCTTTTACATATAATTATAATGATACAATTCAAAACCAAATTAGGAGTGACATACATTATGATATATTGCCACGAAATGTGCTGTTTCTCTTAAGTATTTTTTTCTGGTCAAATTTAATGTGCAACATCTCTGGAAATTTGAGAACAATAGAGTTTTTGTATCAGTAATGCTTAATATGATGTCTGATATGTCAACTTATAAATTACTGTTGCGTATAGATCGTTTGCTGCAGAGTAACTGAGGATAGAAGATGTGCCGATAGTATTATCTGGCCTAGAACTGATTTGACACGAGATCAAAGTTGGCCTCTTTAGCTTCACATCCCAACATTGAAACACATTATTCGTGTTCAGAAAAGCCTGCCCCTTGTAATGCTACCAAGTTTTAAAAATTTGGGAATGACGTCTTTTGAGATATTTTGGCCTGAAATTTGGCTACTATTACATGCAAAATCTTTTTGGGCAGCTTTCATGAGAAATATCTCAAGACGTATTGTAAATGATAATAAGGGGGTTATTATTTAAAATTGTTTAACAAATTACTTTTGCTTTTTAAAAAAAAATTATATCTATTAAAAACAATTTTTTAGTGGCTCCTGCGCACTATTTACACTTAAAAATATTTTTAGAGAGGGTTTCTCGGGGTTAAATATTGGGGTAACAACGTGCAGTAGAGAGTTCACGTTCCTGACGAGCCTGACTGATCGTCTCAGCAATTAATGGAAGTTCAGCGTCGTAGTTTCCCTCCTTCCACTCTTGCACTTGCAGGTCAGCAGTGGATTTGCCCTTAGTTTACGGAAGCAGACTCTGGACCGGCGATCGAGGAAAAGTCAGTTTTCCTCCTTCTGCGCTCCAAACACACAGTTACTTTCAACTTATAGCAAGTCCCAAGTTCTATACTTCCTTGATCGCTCTTCCTTCTAACTCAAAGCCAACCATGATCACCTCCCTTTCAAATCTCGATCAACACTGACTAATTAATTAAGGAGCGAAGGCTTTCCTGGTGAATATAATTCTCGGGTTTCAACCCGGGTAAAAGTTTGTACACACAACGTTTCGACAGCAAGTCTACCGGATGACGATGGCGGAGCTTGCCGTCGAAACGTTGTGTGTACAAACTTTTACCTGGGTTGAAACCCGAGAATTATATTTGTACTTATTAATTGTTCATTTCTGTCTTCTTTCCTACTTCCTCGGCATGTTGTTCTCATCTCCTAGTATTAAAACATCACCGCGTTAACGCACAGGTGCCGCCGAAAGGACCAATTTTAATCCCTTGTCAAATCAGTTCTAGTATTCCGATAAGTGTGAAACTTCTATCCCAGAATATAGTGGTATGATCAAAATAGTAGTTCAGGTGGCCGTTGTCATATCTGTTCAAGCCAAAGTCACCACAATTTTTTTTCGTCACTAATTTATACGTGACGGTTTAGATTTATTCTTGTAGAAATAGGATACGTTATACATTACAAGTAACATAATTTTAATAACAAAATAAGTTACATGATTAATTACAAATCTAATAAATAAATAAAATAAAAAGTATATAGTCTAAAGTCATTAAAAACACTACACGCACACAAGAGAGAACAAACACAAACACACGCAATGGAGTTTTCACCACTTGGAGCTGCACAACCAGGAATCTTCCCACTGAAGTAGCTGCAGCCAATACATCAAACAAGCAAACAAAAGAGCAGAAAAAACTGTACAGAATGTTTAAAGGTATGTGGTGTGTTATTTTACAAGGAAACACATTCTACACGTTTGCAGGAATCTTAATTTTAAATATTAGAGGGACGATTGAGAAAATCTTGTACAGAGTAAAACAGCAGCGCCATTTAATAGAATAGTTTTACTCTGCTTCACGAAAATTTTGTTCTTATTGTTTTCAACCCCTGGAGTTAGGTTGTTGCATAAAATTATTCCGGTAATGTGAATAAGTTTCCTGGTGTAGAGCAAGACGATGGATGACCTTAGTTGAGCGACTGATTTCTGGTCGCAAATTCATGAAATTCGCCATTCGTTTGAAACAATTTATGTTCCGTTTTACAAACTTTAAAATTTCATTTATATATAAGCTTGGTAAAGTAAATATTTACAAGCTATTGAAGAAAGGATCGCAACTCGATCTAGAATTCGTACTAGAAAGTATTCTAATGGCACGCTTCTGCAACTTAAATAATTCATTGCTCCTGAAGCAGTTTCCCCAATTAGAGATGCCATAGTTCATAATTGAATGAAAATACGCGAAGTAAACCATTTTGACGTATCTTTTTGTCAACGTGTTGCATTAGTGTTGTGAGAGAATAACAAGCAAGCAGATCTATATGGTCATTCCACTTTAATTGATCATCAATCCGAAGGCCCAGGAAAGGCTGAAGCAATGGCTGTACAAGCATCAGCACTAAACTCATCAAACTTAGTCTTATCTACGTCGAGGGATAATTTATTCACGTTAAACCAAACATTTAGACCGTCCAGACTGCTGATGTCTACTTTCTTAATCAGATTATCGAAGTTTTTATCTGCAATAGCTATATTTGTCTCATCCGCGTAGAGAATCGACTCTTTTTTAGGATCTAGGAATCAGGTAGATCATTTATGTGTGGAATAAAAAGTAAAGGTCCAAGAATTGATCCTTGAGGAACTCCACATGTAATAAATTCCCAATCGGATAAGTGAAGTTGGCCGTCTTTCGTTTCAACTACTACTTTGTAAGATACGATCTTAGTAGAAGTGACGCATTTCCCGAATTCCATAATATTCCAAGTTTTTTATTAATATTTGGTGATGTAGGGTGTAGAAAGCCTTAGAGAGATCAGCAAGTATGGCATCAACCTTCAGTCTTTCATCTAATGAACTCTGGGTATTTGGAATGAAGTACATTGCGCCATCTGCGGACTTTCCTTTAAGGAAGCCATGCTGTGCTTTTCATAAAAGCTTATACTTATTCAAAGAAATGAAGTAGTTTGATATGTATTATTTTTTCAAATATTTTAGAAAAAATAGGAAGGAGAGAAATGGGCCTATAATTGATATTTGGGATGGCGATCCTTTCTTAAACAGAGGAATTACTTTGGCGATTTTCAAAGTTTTCCAGCGGAAAACATTTATTCAATATTATTTCAAGTGGTAGAGCGATAGAAGCAGAACATTCTTTACTAGTTATGCCATATATATCAGCTGCTGAGTAACACTTCAAATTTCTTATTACTGTAATTATTTGAGCTTTATTTTTGGTTGCATAAATATAGTATTTGTAATTTTAGGAGCCGAATTTTGTAATAGATTGAAGAAATCCTCATCATGACCCATAGAATTATCTTTAGCCGTAAATTTTTCAACTTTAACGAAATACGAGTTGAATTTGCATGCCGCGTCTCTACCACAAAAAGTTTCACTTTTTTCTACAAGTGCAATTTATTTATAGTTACTTGCGCCTTTGCCAGTAACACTTTTAATTACATTCCTGGTGGGTTTGAGTTTATTATCTGCATGCACTATATATCTGGAAGTATTGACTTTTTTCGTGACCACGAGCACTCTCTTGTTTTTTCGTCTGTAACCGACCGCCGCAAAACATAAAATACTTTTAAGCATCCGGAAAAAAGTATCGATGCTCGAAGGTATCTCAATAAAAAGTACCGAGTACTCAAAGTACTCGCATCGAAAGCAAAATACCGAATGGGAAAAAAATCGGTACTTTTTACGTGTCCGTAGTTATACCTGCAGTCCGTATCCTCTTTCCTTCCACCATTCTGATCTTCCTCCCTTTATATAGTCATGGGTCTATTGCACTCGTTCCCTTGTGCTCTACGTATGTAAGCCTTCTTCTCTTATTGCCTCTAATATGATTTCTGTTTTATTATTTTCCTTGTCGATTCTGTAGTTTATACTTTTTCTGCATTTCTCGTACCGTTTACTGCCGCCAATAAGTTTTTCATTACATCCTCTGTGGTTGCCTGTGGTCCTATGTATTCTGCTATGACCGCTAGTGTTCCTATTTCTACCACCTATACATTTTCTGCCTTACATGTTACAGGAGCAAATACTGTTAGTCACCAATAAACTGAAGTAGGATGGTTGTGGAATGATTATGAAGGGCAGCATCAGTAGGGATAAAAATAATGCAAGAAGTCAATTCCGGGGTTATGGGAGCCGCAACTTTGGATGTATATATATATTTTTGTTAATATCTCCTACAGTATATTGAAATTAAACACGCACGAATATTTAAGTTAAATCTCCTGTTTTTAAACGCTCCAATTTTCATTGAAATCCGTTGGGCCGTTTCGGAGCCTATTCGAGACAAACATACACACAGACAGACACTCCAATTTTATTTATTGGTATTGATAACTGCCCGTGCAACGTAAAGGTACTCGGCTAGTAAATAAATATTATAAACGACTTTGATCTAGAACGGTGTTACGCAACGCGGGTCCCATCAGCTCACGGGGGCATTTCAATTGTTTGAAAAGTTAGCTAGTCTAGAATTTAGAGACCAATCGCCTACTATGATTATACTTGTACAAAATGAGACATTGTTTGTATGTTAATCAAGTTATTTCGCGCTAAGCAGACCAGATAGATGAATCAACAACCATATTCCTATAAATAAATTCATTGTTTATGTCTATGTGTGTGTCTGAGTGTATGTATGTCCGCATACAAATCTAAACGAGTGGACCAAATTTGGTACACGTTTTCTTTAGGGCAAGGAAATTAGCATTGTCGGGGGTGGAAATTTTTAACTAAGCAAAAACGGCCGATATTTTTATAATATAAATACATTCTTGGATCAATTCATTTGTTCGTGTGTACTCCGATACTGCTAGCGTATAATTTCAACCCCATCCATAACCAAAGGGAAGTAATATTAGGGTGGGGGTTATGGCTACATAAAAATAACCAGAAAGCAACCTAGATTGGTTTCTAAACCGGTGTAATGTCACCCACTGAGTTTATTTCTGATATAAAATAATGTAATTTAAGTTACAGTTCATCCCCTAAAACGGGTTGTAAGGAGGTATAACTATCATTTTTGGATGGAACAATTTCGACCAAATTTCGAACAAGTGTTCTTGGCGAACATAACTCAACACAATCAGGGTAATACACGGTTACTGGGGCTGGGATGGAGGGGAGGTTACTTTTAATAATCCATTAACTGCCGTTATTTCCTTCTAATATATATTTTGGATCATTTAATTTGATAGCGTTTTGGTGAATTTTTTGTGTATAATTTCAACCCCATTCATGTGGGGGTGTAGGGGGCGTCATATGAAAATAAAAGTAAAACACTCAAGTTTGGTATCGAAATCGGAGCTATTGGAGTCTTTCAGTTTGATTCTGACATTTGGAATGCAAATTAAATTGCAGTTCAACCCATAACCGGGAGATGGTACAGGGTAAAACACACGTCTGCGTAATACATTTAAAGGAAACAACAATTTTGATAAAATTTTGTTTCCATATTCCTCGTGACCTAAAACCGAAACACTCAGGAGATAAAGACACGGCTACCATCCCTACGGTGAGGGGGTCGAATTGTGTGGAATATTTATACGTAATAAAGTCTCATATGTGAGTCGACAATATTTGTGTATAATTTGAGCCCCTTGCAGCATGTGTGGGATGGGGGTGGAAACGTAATAATGTACCAGGGAAATATAACTAAATACCCGGGCACGCCGGGTTCCCAGCTAGTTTTAAATAGGTGTTGTACATTCAAACGAGCCATGCTTTAAAGTTTTGTGTAGTATAAAATACGGAGAATATTGTTTAGTAAGGCTAATGAAGTAATAGTACTTACTTAGACGATTACAATACAGTCTCATCTCACGAATAGGGGAGTCATCATACTGAAGGTGACTAAAATAATATCTTTGCAGCAAGCAGAAGTGCCTCTCTTTATTTAATGTTGAAATTATTAAACAATTAAATAAATCCTGAAAATTAAAGTATTATAAGAAATATTACATTTACATTATTTTCTACTTAAATTTTAGTTATTCCTAGCTAACCCCCGCGTCTTCGTTCACACCGAAATGGTTATTTTTATTTTGCCCTAAAATCGAAACAACAGGTACAGAGTTTTGTTAAATTTGAATTCATTGAATATATAAAAAGTACGGTATCATCTATTTATAATAGCTTCAGGGCAAACCTTATAACTCGCAGTTGGTTTAGAACAGGTCCCGCTATCCAATAAAAATGAGGTTCCGATACGACGAGGAGTGCCTGTGGGAGTTCTGTCGCAGGCATTTCTTCCCCAGATTGACTGCGGGCCTCACACGACTCCGCCGGAAATGACTCGTACACTCTCTTTTTTTCCGAAGTTCTCACATGCCGAGGCACCTTCACCTATTTTGGGAGGTGTTTGTACAAGGGGTCTAAGACCTTGGGCATACGGTAAGAGTTGTTCTATGATCCCATTGGATCAGTCGGCCAACTGCCTCCTAAACCTGGTGGAGACACGGAGAAGGGAATAGTCAACCCTTGGATACTTTGCTCTACCTTCCACATCCCCCCTTTTCAATTCCCATCGTATGTTATAAAAGGGAAGTTGTCTTTTTCAGGATCATCCTTCCGCAAACCCCCATCCCCCATTTGCAATTTGTTTCAAATGGACAATTCGGGCGGAAATTCAATGGATTTATAAATATTTATATAAATATCTTCTGAACTCTTCAAGATATCGAAATGAAACATACACGAAAATTTAAGTAAAAATTCCGGTTTCAATTTCTGAAATTTTTATGGGAGATTTTAACGCACCGATAGAAAAGAAACCGCCACGTAGAATTAATATATATATATATATATATATCATTATCAAAATGAAATATGCATGAATATTATAGTTGAATTACCTATTTTAAAACCCATCAAATTTTCATTGAAATCCGTTGAGCCATTTCGGAGCCTATTCTAGATAAACGTGCGAACAGACAGACAGCATTTTAATTTTATTTATTGGTATAAATTATGTTACGTACCTTAATTATCTCTTATAATTGCTCCTAAAACCCAAGTTTTTGTCCTTAAAAAGTTGTGATTAGGCTTCATTTAGGGAATAATTAATTTTTGCACTCTAAAAATACGTATGTTACGTAGGAGGCGTCGGAAGACTTAAGTGGGGACTTGGTAAGAGAAAGGGCATGAAAAACTGATCTAGAAGACGGAACGTTTTGAAGAAATGATATTTGCCGCTGAAGCGAATTAAGGGAGGATTCTTGGGTTTCTTAATTATTTATATACATCTTATTTAAAAGTTTTTTCTTGTCTACTACATATTGTGAAGTAAATATTTTTATTTGCTTACTATCAACATCAATTTCATGTTAGTCTCTATTAGCATTCTTTGAAAGGACCGTATAAAGTTTCAAGTCATTATGCTAGTAAGGTTCAAGTAAGTACACATTAGTTGGAGCATGTGTACCTAGACTAGTGACTCATGCTAAATTTGTTTTATTTTATTTTATTTAGGCATCTAATCTTTCGTATTACTAAGTATGTTATCAATTTTATTATTTATGAAAACCAAATTTATACTCAATTTCTAATATCACACGTTATGGATCACAAATGCAAAGGAAAATTTTGGGACGCGTTTTATATTTTCAAAAATATTAACTTCCCAACAATTGTTAGACAATAAATACGAATTTTGAATAATACGTATGTAAATATACTAAATTTAATTTAATTATGAATATTAACATTATAATTACCAATCATTTTAGTTTCTATATTTATCACTTCACCGTAATTGTTTATTATTATTTTGCTGTTGATATTATGGATAGCGTATACTCCATAACGAGTACTTGGAAATAAATTTTTAACAATTTTTATTCATATCGAATGAAGGTTTGTAATAATTTTGGAATGACTTAATTTTATGTTATTTAACTGATGACAATGGCTCAACGTACCGAAAGTACAATTTTAAAATAAATTTATGAGTCTGTTATTTATTTTTGTTATGATATTTGCAAACTTTTTGATTTAGTTTAATGACTATAATTCTGTAAATAATTAAATAAAATAGGAATTGCTGAAACACGCGCTCACAAACAAACACTAAAAGGTATGCATTTTTAATTTTAAATATTCCATACGTATACATACAAAAATCATAGCCGTAGCAACTACTTAAAATATGGGTATTAATGAAATGCAAAACATTTCCATCCTTGCTACGTAAGGAAACGAATCTAATAATTGTTTTTTGTGTAGATAAATAAATAAAATATTTATAATAATTAATGTTAATTTAAAATGAAGTATCAAACTTTTGGTTAAAAGGCAATGATAATACTCGTTTGAGACGTTCTGCGCTCATATAGATCATCTATAATGTGTAATACCTGTCAAAACAGAGATTTCAATCAGCCGGTATAGAAGTAGAAAGTTTTAAAAGTTGAACAAAAGGACTTAAGGATAAAAGGAGCTAAGTATAGAAAGTTATAACTGTGCTAAAACACAGGAGTGTCCCAATTTATAAAACACCTGACTGACCTTGTACTCTTGCGAAAGTGGAACCTAATCAAAAAACATGACGCATTAGAATTTCTACTGCAGGCCTGTGACATGTCTGGATGCATGGCTGCAAAACACGCAAAACAGTTTTTATCTACACCTACTCTAGAAGGATCTCTGTTTCTTCACTTTTTATTGCTTACGACAGCATGTACACTAAGCGGTCAAATTATCAAAATCATCTAACAGTGTGACGGTGTTGCCACTAGAGGCGAGACAGCTATAAAATTGGAATGCAGGGGAGGTGAATCATTAGTTGTACTGTGTTGTTTTCGAAGATACGGACAAAAGACGTGATTTAACTGAGTTTGGACGCGGGATGATCTTTGACGCTCGAAGCGTCCGAACCAGGATCAGTGTTCGATTGCAGCAGTAATTAATAATTACAGAGAGTGAACTACAACGCAAAAAAATGCGTCTCAACATCAGCCTTGAGGTCGCCACAAACTACCGAATGCTCGAGCTGAATGGAGACTTCGCAGAGTTGTGCGAACTGTTTGCCGCTCAAATCCACCGTTTGGTCAATGGAAGCCGACGACCTGTTCGAAAGCCTCTACCGTCTGACTTGAAAAACAGCAGACGTCAGTTAGCAAGGAGCACAAGGAATGGACAGTAGATGGCTGTAAAAGGGTTATGTGGTTGATCAATCGCGATTTTTAATGCACCGTGCAGATGACAGGGTTCGAATATGGATGAAAGCATTGACCCCAACTGCATTGCCACAACATTTCAAGCTGGTGTAATAGTTTGGAGGATGCTTTCGTGGCATGTTAAGGGTCCTTTGATTCCCCTGAAACAACGTCTGAATGCCCAAGTATTATCGCAGATCAAGTAAATCTTGTCATGTTAGTGGTGCACTCTGCCAGTGATGGATATTTGCAACAGGACAATGCATTGTCCTCAGATGGTTGGAAGAGCATGAGGGAGACTTTACCTTCCTTCGTTGGCCAGCACAATCACCAGATCTCAATCCAATTGAGAATTTGTGAGATCGAACGGACCATCAGGCGGCTGGATCGAGTACCATTAAATCTTGAGCATATGGATTCTTTCTACCACCTACCAACAACTCATAGAATCAATCCTTCCTTCCTGTTTCCTCCTTGACTCTACAGCCCATTGAGGGCCTGGGCCTACCGAGTCGACTGCGGACTGTCATCTTCCATGACACATTCCGAACGTGGTCAGCGTATCGATCCTCCAACAGTCTTGATCCCGGTTTTCACGACCATGATGACAAAAACATCCAAGCCCATGCCAGGACCTCTGGGTTGTCAGGCAGCAACTAGAGGCTAGCCACTACACCACAGGAGGTCGACCATACAATCCATGCCCAGAAGAATTAAAGAGCAAAAGGTGGCTCAACATTGCATTCATGATAATTTGGCCACTAGGTGTATATCGATCTAAAAGGAGGACTACGTTTTTTTCACATTTTCTCATGTTTTTATTGTTAGGATGCGTTTGTTTTGCAACTAGCCTCGTACAACGTTAAATCCATTGAGAGAATGTGCTACACAGAGGATTTCCATTTGATGGAATGGACGCAGAGTGAAATATCAAGAGGGGTGAGGGATATCTATGTGGAAAACAAAAGACCAAAAATTGTGTTGTTATATCAACAATGCGGCGGTACAAATAATGTGTAGATTTATGAATTACTTATGTGATATTTAAAGCAGCAATACCGCCATCAAATTAACATAAAATTACTTATTGGCTCAATTTTCTATTCCGTGTTTTGAGAATGAAATGAACGTTGTCATTACTATTGAGAATTTGTTGGATGAGATGGAACGGGCCATCAGGCAGTTAGATACAGTACCATAAACTCTAAAGGAAATGGAAAGTACCTGTTCATCAGATATGGTCTCAAAATCTTCCTACCACCCACCAACATCTCATAGAATCCGTGGCCAGAAGAATTCTGAAGTAGTATTATGAGAATAGGGTGGATGAGGAAATGGTCATAATAATTTGGTCACTCTGTGTATAAAACTTCATTATTTTACTTTGGAAGGCTATATTTTTAATTTTGATGGATTGTTCTTATAATCCAAATTATATTGGCTGGGGAATTAAAACATGGTTTCAAAATGATTTTGCCGAGCAGTGGCGTTATAGTTACCTCAATAAGCTAGTAAAATAACTGCCCACATTTTCCATTATGTCTGTGACATTTGCGAGGAAATTAAGTGAACGCAGACACGATCTGAGCTGAAGCATTTTGATGCCCCGAAAATAAATGCAAAACAAGCGTTGTGACTGCCATGACACCGATCGCCATCTCCATCATACAAATGGAACATGACACTTGCATAATATTAATATTATGTTCATAATTCGGCAATCTGTCTGCAGTCACGTTTCTAAACATTCATTCGTTGTATCAATACACATAATGTTCTTTATTTTTAAATAATATCTGAACGACACTTTTGTGATGAACAGTCACGGTTGTATAATTGCCCTGAAGTTTTTGTTTAGGCAAAATTATTTTTCAAGAGTAGCGTACTAATTGGAAAATGGCCTGAACCGAATTTGATGAATTTTGGATGCTGTATTCTGTCGTGGTTATGGAAGTAAAAATTCGAAAATTCACAATAAACTGCATAATGTTTTGCTCCTAAATGTTACTCATGAATGATGCTTTTTTTAACTGTTTTGTATAGTTTTCTTATTCCATGTGCTTTCTATTTTCGTTTCTCTGTGTGTAGGGCGGAGTGTAATGTTTTTACAACTCCGAAGGATTATTTAAAAGTTCCTCTGATTACTCCTCGACTATATATTGTAATAAATAAGATACATATGATTCTGACGTGTGTTAATCGGCCCGTTTTGAAGGAGGGACTGACTAGAACGTGTTGTCAATGCATTAGGAACTCCAATTGGAAAGAAATGAGAATCACGTGATGGCCGACGGCAATATTGAAAGTCATTGCGATTACTTTCACCGGCGCATTAAGAAAATCTGGTGTAATGAAAGTGACAGAGATTAATTGCCTTGTGACAAATTACTCACACAATACAGTACTGAAGATCAGAAACTGTTTGAAACTTAAAGCAAGGTAACTTGTAAATAATATTTCACTTAACGACTGTTTTTTATTAATAAGATAAAAAAACGAAATTTATAACAGACATTTCAAAGTATTTTATTCTATGACGTTTTTGCAAATTGTAGTTCGTTGAAATGTAATTCAATAAACGATGAAAGTACAAAAAAATAAAGAATGTACGTTGATGTAATAAAACTTTTATAATGTCTGTTATAATGGTCGTTTAATTTTCTCATCAATATAATATATGCTTATCGGCGTAATAAAGAAGAAAGATACCTAGTTACAATTACTATTTTTTGAAAATATCAGTAAAATTGAAGAGAAAGCCGTATGGTATTAATTCGCAGTAGCCTGCTATTTATCGACAAACGATGGTTACGTAAGAAACTTCTTAGTCCGTTAAATCAGGTTTCACGTTACTATAACAGTTTTTTCTCAGTCTGTATTATGTTTGTAAGAAATTTTAGCCACTATGCTAAGCTGCACACGTATCTAGTAATGCAAACTTTATTGATATGCCGGAGGACTTTTCTAAATAATGTCGTTTAGCTGTATACAAAAAACATTACACTGAAGCCTTGTTTGGATCGTCAGGCAGATGTATAATGTTTGTGTAGCACAGGGAATGGACGATGTGTTACTCAGGTTATGCCGATAGAAGGCAGAATTAACATAAGAAAAAGGCAAGAAGAAGGAATGACTGCAGCATGTCGCGTAGTCTGGAAGTAGTAGATGATTAGCGGACCCAGCAGATGTCGTCGACCTGGGGATGTTTAAAGCTCGCGAAACTTTTCGTCGACTCCAGACGCCAAAATTTTCACCAATAACAAAACCCTTAAATTATACATTTAGCCGTAACAAAGTGATGAGAGGAAAACGATCCAAAAAGCCGGGTCCTCTGAGTCAAACTTGTAGCAGAGGAAAGACCAGCATGAACCGTTTTAGATTTGAGTTTGAAACGGAAACAGTAATTATACTGAATTCGAAGTGGAAGGACGAAATGAACAAGTTCTTCTTGAAATCCAAGTTTAAAAGAGAAGGATGAAAGGAGAGACAGTTTAATTTTTGAGTCTGAAGTTTCATAAGAGATCCATTAGAAACTGCAAATGCAGTTTTCGATTCCTCAAACCATTACATCACGACGTCAACGAAACACATTGACGCAGTCATTTCTTTTTGTATCTGTATATTGTCTTTCTGTATCCTGCTTTTGTCCAACAGGCTTGTCAGGATTAATTTTCTTCACTCCACTGATTATCTCCTCAACTTGTTTTCAGTGCAGTAATGTTTCAGCAGAGTGCTAATTGTATGTCAGATTAATGCGGCACTTCGTCCAGACAGGACAAAAAACCCTTCGGCTGGTGGTTTCCCGAGGGAAGTTATAACGGCACTTCTATCCTCGTTACCCTCCTCGACCGTATAAGCCGCCAGTATTCAGCGATAACCATGAAGCTTACGTCTGTGGGATTTTCACCGCAGTAAAGAACCTGTTTTTGTCCCTGAGGTACTCTCTGTTTTTCCCTATTCTTCTTTTCTTATTTTTTCATAGTCTTTCGCTGCCATCTCGAGCCTGTCCATTTTTGTTTTATCTTGTAGGCGTTCGGAGATGTCTTCATAATTTTTGATCAGCAGTCTTTCAAAAGATGGGTGGCAGAAAATTACGTGAAATGACGTCCCCCTTTTGTTGCATATTGCGCAGTTTGGATTTTGAATCTTGCCAAATCGATGTAAGTAATGATTGTATGGCCCATGGCCCGTCAGTATTCTGGTGAGTTCCTTCCCTGGATTACCTTTCCAGCGTCCCCTAATTTATTCGCATTTTTGGAGTTTTCAATTATAAAAAGTCTCATCAAGAACATTATGGCTCGGCGACAGGCAGGTAAAAAGTGGTTTTTCCCTGAGCCAGGTTTGGCATAGGTTCTCCTTTTAGAGCATAGTCATATTTATATTCTCATTGATATTATTGTTTAAGTATGTAAAGCCACCACTTTTACACATATTGCACAGGATGACAACAGCGTAGAAGCAGAGAAAAATCGTTCGTTCGTGAAACAGCAGAAGACATCCTGCGCTGATATTGATGCGTCACAACTGCCACACCTGCGATACGTCATAATGACGCTACAATAGGGGGCTGTGTAGCGCAGTAAGACCCCTCCCTAATTTTATTCAAATTTTAGGATTTTTGAATGATTTAAAGGTTCAGCAAGAAAGTTTTGTCTCGGTGACAGGCTGCCCGAAGGGGTACATGACTGTCTGTGGATTTATAATACTAAGCTTGTTTTGTGCAACAAGAGGTGAAAGTGAGGTGTGAATTGTTTTTTCCCTTCAATGAGAAAGCATTGAGAACAAGGAAGACAAGAGGGAAGAAGGGGAAAAACTGGGTTTTCCTCAATCACCTGCAGTACCGGGTTCATCCCACTTTCCGCCGAAGTGGGAAAATGTACAATTCAACCCGAAGGAAGAAGGAAGTTTCGGTCGCCTATTAACCTGCATAAGACACAAATGAAGAAAAAACACGTTCGTCTGTTGCAAGTGGTTACCCCAATGAGTAATTATCCCAGATATTTAAAACATCGTCACGTTGAATTTATTTATTTATTTGTAATAGAGCGCAGGACTCCTTCTAAAGTGATTGTTTTTATAAATAAAGCGCAAGTAGTTTTATTAAATACTTTAAATTTTCCTTTCCTCCTTGGCTCTACAGCCCATTTAGGGCCTGGGCCTACCGAGTCGACTGCGAACTGTCATCTTGCATGACACATTCCGAATTTGTAGTGAATTACTTTAAATAATACCCAATAATAATTTACACTGTCTTCGATCGTAGGCGCAATAGCGTACAGGCTGCTCTCGGTCTTGCTTTCCCTCCATCACTTGCTACATTTTTCCTTTAGCCATCCTTCTATACTGTCTTCGCTTAATTCCGAAAATATGTGGTGTTCCATTTCATGTTTTTTTCTTGATGCAGATGATCTGAATAGCATCTGTTGCTGTTGTTGCGATATGCCTTCGTTATTCTTCGAAGAATTCTGCCCTGGTACTTTTGACATTCTCTTTGCAGTGCTATCCTATCCAGTCTTTCAGCGTAAGTCTCATATCCATAGGAAACAATCGCATGGAAAATGGAGTTGTAATATCTCCTTTTCATCTTTGGTGGGACTTCGCATTTTTTTGGCTAAGGTACGAATGCTTTGGGTCGCAGCCTCTCCTTTCTGTAGAGCTCTTTGTATCTGGGGTAGAAAGTTAAGTTTATTGTCCGTCATTACCCCTAAGTATTTCTCTTATTTTCGCACTGGGATTTACATACAGCGAACTACCGGCTTTCGTTTTACTTTTCCACCGAAAACAATGATTTGGCATTTGCCTGTTGGTATGTGTAAGCTTGATGAATTCACCCATTCCTCTGTCCTGCTACCTGCTACTTCTCCTTTACTTTCTAGTTCTATATTACAATACCTTATTCAAATTTTGAGAAGTAAAATTTAGAGGCAAGGTTTTACTTTTTTGCCTATACTAACGAAACAAAACTCTCAAGAAAAAGTGGGAAGTGTGATAAAACAATGTGCAGAAAGTTTTAAATTATAATATTATAGTATAATACAAAAAATAAGTGTTAAAATGTTTCTATAAACATAGTATAAATATTTTTATATTATTATTATCAGGTTTTACATTTAAAGGTGTTGTAGTGTGTAACATCTCACTATTCAACCAGGTAAAATACTTCCTCTCAAATTATTATATTGTTCCAAACATATTTGTGTTTAAACTCAACTGAGCAATTTTGACTATTTAATTTTAAAAAAATTCCTATTCATTAAACCGTGTTCTTAATGATCCCATTATTTGGCCTATATAAGAAGCATTGCAGTTATTTTTTCAACAACACTGTGTTTATATAGATTATTAATTTTAACTTTAATATTATTAACTAAATTTAAATTGTTAAATGAATTAAATAAGATTGAAACGCCATGATTATGAAACAGATCTATTAATTTATGATGAATATTAGGAACAAAACCGTAAAGTTATTAAAATGATGGTATTATTCCTCTGCTTTTTAATCTTATGCCTTGCCTACAAGATTGTAGACCATTGCATTTTTGTGGGAAAGAAGACGGTTGGACATATAATGATCCTCCGTGAATGACAAGCTTTTTCTTCTAAATAATAGCTAAAATAGATAGAAAATAGATGGATTGGTCCTGTTCAATTTCAAAAAACAATTTGTTGCTTACATTATTTAATTTGGATTTAAAGATAATGCAAGAAGTGTCATCCACATACTTATAATGGTTTACAATTGCAATAACATTAACATATAACCACCAGGTTTCTCATAACTATCTCCGCGGTAAAGGGAGATAAAGGTTTTCGTATTGGAGAGCCACTAGATTGATTAAATCAGAAATAATTATGTGAAAAATAATTAAAGTATGAGGTTTTTCCCGGTGAGCAGGATGTATAAATTGCTCTCGGGATTCCAACCGGGTTGAAGTGTTAATCAATGACGTTTCAATAGTTGGCACCGCTATCTTCTGCAGACTCAAGTGAAACGTCACTTATTATCACTTCTGAAATCCCAGGACCAATTTATACAAATGAAAAATAAGTTTCAATTATTTTTCTCAGTGAATCCATAATTTATGTACCATCGTTGGCATATAAAACCATGGATGTACGGTGTATATACAATTTTACGAAGAAATTACACGAATTAATTGTACTTTCATATCCCTGTTTCGGCTGATCAAACAAGAGTCCCAATTGTTGACGAAAACATGTCACATTGGCAAATGTAATGATTTCATTCTGTTTTAATCAACCGAAAAGAAAGCTGGCAATGAACGCCTAGGAGAGTTTATGTATCTCCGCAGACAAATTTAGGTAAATTAAATGGTGCAACTGGCTGCCACTATTATTGTTGAAGAACGATTAAAAAAGAAGAGAAAATTTGTTTGAGTCAGATCTCGAGGTAATTTATTTGTCTTACGTATATTTTAATTTGAACGCTCAGGTTAAAATTTATTTCTAGTCAGGTACGTGCATATGACCCGCCTGTAGTGGTAAACATACCATTTCTAAGAGATCCACAATTGAAACTTCGATTTTGGGGATTTTGACCGCGTTATTTTGGTATTTGGAACCACTGGACGTAGGTGGAGTAGAGAATAACTGGAATGTTCAGTCAACAAGGGTTATGGAGCTGGAAGAAGTCTTTACTGTATGTTCACAGTATGGGAGTAAAAACAATTATTATCATAATCTTGACATTTATACCAAACATGCTTCATTTTTGTCCTCGGGGAGATGATTGATGTTTCGAGTGACCTGTTGTGAAACTAAACTCGGATCGACTGCCACCTGTCACGAACGATTTACGGCAAGATTTCTTCAAGTATATGGTATGTGCTGAGTTAAAGGCCACTGCCACCTCGTCCGCAAGTTCTCGGCCTATGATATTCCATCCTGCATAACTCCCCATCTAACACCCTTTGCTATTACCCTATTTCTCATACTATTTTCTATAACCTTGGTTGTAACTCAATTAATCTTAAAGATTCTATGTCGTTCCATCCTCCTATATACTATTTTCGTTAATAGTTTACACGCATGAGATTCTAAACTAGTTGTCCTGTGCTGTTCGCTTCTAGACGGAGAGTCAATATTGCATCTCTTGTCCCTACATTCTTCCTAAAACCAAACTAATCTTCTCCTAACTCGTATCCTATTTGACGCTCCATGCTTCTATATACTATTAATATTTGCATGCATGAGATACTAAACTAATTGTCCTATTCTATCAGATCCAGTCTTCTTCGGTGTAGGGATAATTATGTTGTTCTTCCTGTTTTGTAGATTTCGCAAACTATCCTGAACAGTCACGATATTTCTTCTTCGCTCGACGATCTTATCAACTCCGCTGGAATGTTATCAATTCCTGGTGCTTTACCGTTGCTCAGATCTGTCAGCCATGGCCCTATCAAATCCGATCATAAAAGTTAGTCCCTTAACTCTTCATTATCAATCTCTTCTTGTTCTTCTATTCCTGGCTGATCCACATTACCACCGTGACACTCTTCTACGTACTTGTGTTTATCATTGCAGTGTGTAGATACATATATACATATACAGAAAATAAAATTGAGTGTGTGCTGCCCTGGTCTTTATATAACGTACCTCAATCATCTACGTTGTGACTAATCAAACATTTGGCATATTTATTAAAAAATTAAAAGATCCGTACATAAATAAGATATTAGTTAAATTTTAGTATTATATCACGCTTGACAGAGATATTCTCTTCAGTCTGATTATCTTTAAATATTGTGTTTACCCTGACGTAGCCTGTCAAAGGTGAAATAACGCTTAAATATAAGTAACATTTTATTTAAGTTACATGCTTTTGGGGAAGGGGGGGGGGGGTCGTCGCACGCCGATAGCTGATAAACATCTCGCTTGGCTGGATAAGTGGGAGCATAATCTGTCCTGCTTTATGTTATTTATGGTCTTAATAGAAGGAAGGGACTAAAACTTATGTATACATACATATACATATCTACGAAAAAATTCTGTGCTGACAATCGCAATAATACAAAAAATATTGCATTATTATTGAATAATTAAAAAGTATCATCAGTCAAATGTAAGTCAAACTTTAGCATTATTTCAGGCTAAGCAACAATTTAATTATCTGGTATGACAGGTTGCGTGAAGCATAATCCATACATTTTAATGTCTGCATGTAGTTAGGGTAGAAACTTTTTGGGCCTCAAAAGGGGAAGGAAAGAATTTAAATCTTCAAAATATCTATAGGAAATCATAATGGACAAACAAGGAGGACGTGATCATGGTAGGAAAACAAATGAGGAGGAATAAATGGAACGATCCTAAATCTTCAAAATATCGACAGAAGCTTATTTTTGGGACAAACAGTGTTAAACATAAGACATTTCATAACTATCGGATGAATGGTTTAGCAATGCCTGAGGTCAAACCTTTCTCCCCTTGGTCCATGGCCAAGGTAATTAATTTAAGACTCCTGCAGGCTGACACAACATTGGGCAGTTTGCGAGGTGTATGTACGGGGGTCAAAGAACTTCGGCATACGGTAAGAGCTGTTCGCTGATCCTATTGGACCAGTCGGCTAACTGCCTCTCAATACTAATCGAGGCACGGAAGCGGGTTTCTTGCGTTCCCACAACAATCCAGTCTCCCGTCATCAGAATGGCGCAGAAGTAGTACCCACTAGCCCGACCTACCTGATGCAGGTTTTCTAGGGTTTTCCCTGCATCACTTTAGGTGAAGCACCGGGTAGGATCTTTACACTATAGCCTGGGGGCCCTAGTCAACCCTTGGCTACCTTTCTCTACCTTCCACATCCCCCTTTTCAAGTCCCTTCCTATGCTATTAAAGGGGAGTTTACTGCTTCAGGATCACTCTCATTTAGCCCGTTAGCCAGCAAGCCGAACTTTTCCAATTATTTATATAGATTCGTGATAATTTTACTGTCGTCGTCAAAATGGTGGAGCCCTCAGTTTGAAGTCTCACTGTCCCCATTCGGAATGAACCTACGCTATTATAAAAAGTCTCATTTTACGCAAAATTTAATATCATTTTATGATACGTAAATAAAAAAATTTAAAGACATTTTATGCATTCGGTTTGTCGAAAAAAACTGAAATAAGTCATTTTTTGTGTTTTTCTTTCATATAGCTCGATTTCAAACTGTTGCATTAAATGATCTGAAAATTTAGAAAAGACAGTTCAAACCCTTCCGATCCTATCCACAACGTTTGAATCATCTGCGTGTCTTAAATTTTTCAAAATTAATTAGTGGACTTCTGCTAATTCTTTGACAGTGCATCGCAGAAGAGAGGAACAAAAAGTGTAGGGAGAAAGGAAAGTTTCATTGGTGCGGGAGGGTGAAAGTAGAGTGGCACCCTGCCCACTGATCTCCACCGCACCTCCTGCGCATTAAGGATCATCACTAAAAGCTTTATTTGGAGACATGTGCGAGCAGTATGAGTAAAGTCATTTAAAGGAAAACAACAGTAGATTATTGATTTATTAAATAAAAGCAAATTGTTATTTTAAGGGTGCGTACCAGTCATTCCATCAGAGACTACAGCAAATATATTGACCATTTGTAGTTGATTCGACAAATAATATTAATAATTCTTCTAGGTCGGGCTTGCAAACTATTTTTCCTTTCCTTGGTAGGATAGGTAAGGATCTGACACGTGCATCACATTATTAGCAAGTGGTACAAAGCAGCCTTTTATAAGACTGTTTTCTAGACTTCTCCCTCCAATGCATTCCAATTGTTTTTCTAATTTGTAGATTTAATTAGCAAGAACGATTGTGGCGATTGCAAGCGTAACAACTGTATTAGGATCTGCAGCTCCGGTGGCATGTGGATAGGCGTTCCCAGATTTCTCTCAAAGTCAGAAGAAAGTGGAGTAGAGCGAGCGACTGAGCACGTCAGCTGCTGTGGACAGTCACTCGCACTCGCACTCGCACTCGCACTCATGTCTCGCCTTACTCATCAACAAACACAAAGCTCTTTCGGTTTGCCTTACAGAAAAAGATGTTTGTTGGAGTTAATTTGTAGTATCTGTTAATATTTCTATATTTTCATCTGTTTTCTTCTAAATTTACAAATATAAACAAGATTTTCCGACCAATAACAGTACGGAAACTTAATTTAAAATACGAATGACGTCTGAGTGCATTGGATGCGGCAGATTATCCCTAATTTAACAAATTAAACACAAAGGAACAGCATAATACTACAATACAATTTTTGTATACAATATATAATTAAAATACAATATCTGGCCAAAAATCACAAATAGAAATATTATTCAAAATGAGATACAAGACGTTTCGTCCCCATATTTCGGGACCTCTTCTGTTATTTAAATAATAAAATATAAGTTCATAGTTGATTTATAGAATAACGAGCAATTAAAAACTTTAACAGTACATTTTAAATTGTTAAAATAAAACATTTTTCGACCGATATTTTTTACAGTTTCTTTTATTTTTAATCAAACAACGTTTCCGCGCATATTCGCCCCATCTTCACTATCAGAGGCAGTCCGAGGCAGCACTAAGAAACTTATTTAGCCACAGTTTACTTGTTTACACAACTAGTGCTGCCTCGGACCTCTATTTATATAAAAAAAATTGCTGATTATAAAATATTATGTGTTGAATTTTTAAAAATTGGATTAACAATAATTTGAATGTGAAGAGAAGATGAAGATGGTGCAAATATGCGCCGAAACGTTGTTTGATAAAAAAAACCTGTTTAATAAAACCGGTCGAAAATTATTTCATTTCAATAGTCTAACATCAGACGTTAATTTATTTAATAAAAGTTTAGATTGCTACCGCAACATCAAGAGCTGAATTCAGGGCAAACAATGCCAAACAAACAGAACACAAAACTTACATTCTTTAGAGGGAATTTTTTAAACCGCACGTTTTTATTTAGTTGAACAGACGTTTCGTTACCAAATTTCGGACTTCATGACTACAAAAATTGTACAAAAGAATTTAGTAAATGGTGTATTAAAATTTCAGATACTAATAACATTAATAATAATAAAACCTATAATTTCGAAAATTTGATGAAAAAAAATTAAGACAAATGTTTAAAAGTCTAAAGTTGACTGCCCCTTGGGTATATTCAAGCGAAATGTAATTAAGAATACACAGCAACAATGTAATATAGACAGTTAAACCTAACAATGTGTAAACTGGGAAATAAAATATGGAATCATTAAACAGTAAAACTAAAGAAATGGAATATTAAAACTATGTAAAATAAAACAAAAACTTGGAATATAACAAATAACAACCCCCAATTTTAACAACAAACGCAAGAAATCATGAATTAATAATTAATCTAAATTTAAAAAATCCTAAATTTTATACAATCGAAAAAACTATAATGTAAATATTAGGAGGTAAAAAAGATCTATAAAATAGACTCATCCTCAAGAACTTGGTGTGTTAACAGTTGTTTTAATAAATAATATTTCAGAAATTACGTTTAAATAAATTTCAATTTAAGTATGGTGACGAAACGTCGGTTCAACTAAATAATTTCTTTATCTGTTTGTGGTCGTAAAATTATATATGTAATTATTGCTATAAACAGACCATAATTGATTCACTACTACAAAATAATTAAATTTAAAGTTTCAATAATTCAATTTAAGATCATAATAATACGGAGTCCTACATTGAGTCTAAATTTTGCTTATTTGTATTTTACTTTTATGGAATTTACATTTGATTAAATATGGAAGATACCCTAGATAAGATAAGATAAGATTTATTGGATCCATTAGTCCTCTATTGAGGAAATAGGATAAGTCAAAGAATATGGTACATAGCACACTAAGAATACAAATATAAGAAACAAAATATGGATACAACATATCAAGAATATGAGTACAAAACAATAAGAGAGATAGTAAAATAAACTATGCATACAATGATAGACAAATAAAAGAAAGTATACATAACATATACAAAAGATATAATTTCTGGATAAACAATGTCAATTTGGAACACTATATCGGTATAATAGATCCACGCACTTCACACTTCACAATACACTACACTTTGAAACACACGTGTGTAGATCCGTGGGAAATCAGGCTCCAGCAGATCTCGTCAATTTAAGTCATGAAACAAAGAAGAAAAGACCGTTTATGAAAGGATAACGTATAATATACACCTGATATTGTTTGCATATGATGAACACTGATTCAGCACTTTTGCAAAAATAGATTTTAATTACTTTCAGACCGATTGATAAATTCAGGAATAGAATAATAAACTCCTTCTAGCAGGAGATTCTTGCATGCTTTAGTGAACTGATTATAACTGTTTTATTCCGGAGCAGTGGATACTGTTCTCGTAAAGGTGAAGGCGATGTTTATCAGCTCTGAGGACTGATCGGTTTCTAGTACCGTGTTGATGATAATGCCCGTTGCTTTGGAATAGGCTGAAATTACGTTTTACAAATTTTAGAATTTCTAGTATGTAGACGCACGGGAATGTTAGGATTCCTAAGCTTTTAAATAGAGGTTTGCAATGTTCCCTACAATCTTTCGCGCATAGTATTCTTATAACTCTTTTTTGTAACTTGAAAACGTCAGAACTTCGAGGGTAATTCCGTAGCACGTATTTGAGTGGAAATAGGCATAATAGACCATAATCGCGGTTTTAGGATCAACTTGCTGCATTAGTAATTTTATTGAGTAGCACGCGGAACTAAGTTTGCCTGTGAGTATTTCGACATGACGATTCCACCGTAGGTTATCGTCAACTTGAAGGCCAAGAAACGACGCATCGTTAGCGAATCTCTTGTCTTCCACAGAAGAATTAACAGTTGATGAAAACTGTAGTAGTTTAGTCTATTTGCAGTGAACCATTGCTTTAACATTCCTAAAGTGTTTTCAACTTTGACATTGAGAGCGTTTATATCACTATCGGAAACAATTACGTTAGTGTCATACGCATACAACACTGTTTTTAAAGGATGAATGTCGAGGAAGGTCATTATATACAAAATAAACAAAAGCGGCCCTAGTATTGATCCTTGTGGTACACCACAAGATATTTCCTTCCAGTCTGAAAGAGTAATTTTACCGTTTTGGTTCTGGATAGCCACTACTTGCTTTCTATTATTCAAGTATGAATGGATGAGTGAAAATTCGTTTCCTCTGATACCGTAATATTTGAGTTTATTGAGTAATATATTGTGATCGACTAAGTCAAATGCTTTAGATAGATCTGCGAATATACCTGTCACTTTTAATTTTTGATCAATTGAATTCTGGACGTCTTGTACAAATTCATACATGGCGGTAGCCTTTGAGAAATCCATGTTGAGCCGGGTCTATAATAGAATGTTTTTCCTTAAAATTTACTATTCGTGATTGTACAGCTTTTTCTATTATTTTAGAGAAGATGGGGAGTAATGAAATGGGTCTGTAGTTCCATACATCTGAGCGTTACCCTTTCTTATAGATTGGAATAACTTTCGCTAGTTTAAGAGAATCGGGAAATTCTCCCATGGAAAAACATGCATTAATAATTATTTGCATTGGAAAGGCAATTGCCTCGGAGCATTGCTTTATCAATTTGCTGCTGATGCCGTATATATGAACTGCAGCAGATGATTTCATGTTATTTATTATAGTTTTCAGTTCCTTTAAGGTAACTGGTTCTAGGAAAATAGAATTAGGAGTTTTAGTAGTTACGTTACGTAAGAGGTCGTGGTAATCACAATCTAATAGATTACTGTTATTGAATTGGTTGTGAATATTTACGAAATGTGAATTAAATTTTGAAGCAGCTTCCCTATCGGTAAGAACTTGTCCTTCATGGAAGAGTGAAGTTGTTCTTCTTAAATTTACCGGTAGCATCGTTTATGATTTTCCACGTAGCTTTGATTTTATTATTTGAATTTGTTATTATTTTTGACGTGTTAATTTTTTTTGCGGCTATGAGAACACTTTTATATATTCTCTTATATTTTGCAAAGTACTCTAAGAATTGGGGTGATGAGTTCAAATGCTTCATTTTATGGAGATAGCAAAGTTTATCGCGTGATTTGATTATTCCTGTGGTGATCCAAGAAGTATGCTTTTTTTGAATTTGTTTAGTGATTTTTCTTTCTGGAGCAATTTCGTTTGTTATGGAGAGAAATATCTTTAGAAATGCCTGGAACATGCCGTCAGCATTTTTGAAATTATTTATATTTAAAATATTATCCCACGGTAACGCTTGTAATTTTTGGGAGATACACATTACACTTGTTGGACAGAGTTTCCTTGTGTATTTTGAGCTTGGTCTCTGCTCAATTTCGCCTACTATTTGTTTGTTGATGTACATTATTTGGCCCCTGTGGTCGCTTAATCCAGTTTCAATTGTATGTAATTCAGGTGGCGTGTTTTCCTTATATCCCGTAAATAGTCAAGATTAAAGTCTCCGGAAATTATTGCAAGCTTATTTTCCTGGTTTACTTTACTTAAGACGCGTTCTAGAATATAGAGAAATGTGTCAATTTCAATATCTGGTTGTCTATAAATTGGTAAGATTATAATATTTTTCGAGTTATTCTTTATGGTTAATTCACCCGCACTACATTCAAATACCCTGTCTTTACCGAGGGACCTAATGTCGGGTCTGTCTTTGCAGAGATCAGCAAGTCTATGATTAACAAAGATGCAGGATCCACCGTTCCTGAGTGTGTTTCTACTAAAGTTAGAGATCCTAATGTACCCATCCAGATTAAAACAATTTGCTTCTAGTTGACTTTGCCAATGTTCCGTTAGTGAAATTATATCTACACCGTTTTTAAGAGCAGAAAGGCACGTTTCCAATTCGAGTCGTTTGTTTCTGAGGCTTTGTATGTTCTGATTTAATCGCGAGAAATGAATATTATTTTTAGTTACATCGGCATATTGTTCAAAGGAGTTAATCAGCGGTAAAGTAAATTTAGTGCAAGAGTGCTGAATAGCTGTAGGGTTAAAGACATGAAATATGAGAAGAAATATTTTTTACAAATTGCTTCTTCCCGGAGTGTTTCATATGTAGACCATGACCTGTAAAATTACTGCGTTTTAAGTTATAAAATAAATTAGTCACACTTACGTTTTCAAATCTGTTGAAGTTCTGCTGCTGAAGGCGCCGGTTTTCGCAGCTGGTCCTGTAGTTGGCTACCGGGTCGTCGAATCTCGGCGGCAGCTCACTCACGATCACTTTCCTCGTTGATGGGATCCTAAAATACATTTTTCAAATAATAATTCAATGGAATCCGAACCAAAAGACATGAAACTAAATTTAGAAGATAATGGAAAAATGCTGACCGGACCCGGGAATCGAACCAGGGAACTCCCGCTTTCCGGGCGGGACTCTAACCAACTGAGCTAGTCCTAGTCGATTCCCAGATCCGTTGCCAAAATTCCTCCACTCCTGTAACCTAATCTAGACTGTCTACATTGATCGTCGTTGTTATGAGTGTTTGACACAAAAGGAGTCTCAGTGTGAGTGAAGCGACCAAAAGTCCTAGCAAAAATAATTGTATAATCGACAGTAAAAATGAAGAAAAATACTGTTACAATAAGTTGTATGTTCTACAACACGAGACGGCTCTTTGAACCAGTGATCTTTTAAAGTAGGTTGTGTTATCCCTTTCGCTCCATTGTCTTGTCAATTCAGAGAGAGACGTGGATCACATTGCACAATATCTTGAAATAATCTATGACAAGATTATTCAATGTATAATTTCAATTCACGTGCGCTAAAGGAAATAAAACTAGCCTGTGAAGGAAAATATATTAAGATATCATCTACAAGTATTTATTACGTAAAAATATTTTTATTTTAATACTAGACGCCGAAATCAAGCTGGCAAAGTAAGTCTGAAATATATTTCATAATCTTTAAAAAAGTTTATATCATTGGGTAAATAATTAAAGCGAATGAGCAAAACACAGGATGTAAGAAAATGAATACACTAAACATCATTTGTATCTGTACCTTAAAGTGAACGAAATGATTTTTAGTATTCACCGAATCAAAACAGAATTTTTTTTTTAAAAGCTTGGAAATTTAATACATATCTTTGAATGGTTTTTAGATATTCTACTCATTTTTTGATGATATAAATATATGCTAATTCTTTTAATTGAAAATTTACTTTATAAATGTATTATATCTAATGAATATATTACTTAAAATCTGTTTTTTTTTTAAATAAACTAATGAACAATTCACATCCAATTTTATTCATACGACGTTCGTCCCCAAATTTGAGTCATCTTCAGGTAGAGACAAATGCAATTAAATTTCTAATGAAGTTAACCACAGACAAAATAATTCCAAATAACTTAAAATTTTAATTGACTCTATTGTTAGCATATGATAATAAATTATTAAATGCTAATAATTGTCAGGTGTTGTTTCTGCATCTGGAAGACTAAACGCAGGCAACTTCATGTTAAGTTCAGCGGGCACATCCCCAACTTTCCTTCCACAATAAATGTCTCATCTATTAAGTGACGTAATCTTCCAGCCAATTTGGATTTATGGAACCCAGCTCGACGGACCACGTCATCCAATAACTATAGCCTAAGGAAGTAGGAATACTTTCACCGGAAGCTCAAGCAGGAGCAGACAAGAATGGAAAAATGTCGACCGGACCAGGGACTCGAACCCCGGACCTAATTTGAGTCGATGTCCAAGGACCGATTCAACATCCCTCCATTCCCGTAAAGCTAAGCTAGGCTCACCCACCAATTCAATAATCACATTCTTCACACCCTAGTCCTAGGGGATGGACATTGCATAAATTGATCACAGGTGCATTGAATTCTGGTCTAAGGAAGTAGAAATGCTTTCACCGGTGAGCCTAACTTAGGTTTACGGGAATGGAGGGATGTTGAATCGGTCCTTTGACGTCGACTGGGATTAGCTCAGTGGTTAGAACGCCCGCCCAGAAAAACGGGAGGTCCGGGGTTCGAGTCCCTGGTCCGGACGACATTCCTCCGTTCTTGTCCTTCTTCTATAAATACAGCCGTTATTTAAAGATTCCAAATAAAACCCCTTCGAAGCATCCTCAACGCACCGTACTACATAAACAACCCAGATACCTACAGTGATCTCGCCGTGTGATCTGTCAAAGAAGGAAAACTGCTAAGTAGCAAAAGATATCTATTGCATGTAGACGTTTACCCTCATATTCGAAAAACATCGAACTCTTGATTTGCCGTCTACATTCCAGTACATGCACCCTTGGCTACACGAGGGTTGTTCGATAAGTCTGGTAAAGTTTTATGGAAAGAGCGGGAAATATTTCACTTTTGCGCCATTGTTGGTAAGCATGACCTTTTAAAGACATATGCCAGTCGTAGTTTATTGTTGCAGGCCTCCCGTAGTGCTAGATGTGTGGTCAGGTGGAGACAGTGTGAAAAATCTAATTTCGTGCTGTCATTTCAAGTGTTGGACAGCTGCACACATCAACTCCGAATTGGGTGAAGTTCTGCACCAGCGTTGAAAACCATCCACTTCTGGATTAATGAGAATCACAGACGTTGAAACTGGCTGCGGCAGCCCAATTAAGGTCACCGCTCAGGAAAACATCGCAAGGTTCACAATATCGTGATGGTAGATCGCAAACTAAAAGTCCGTGAGGAAGCTGATCACCTTAGGCCTCTCATCTGAACGAGCGCATTACATCCTCCACGAAAAACTGGCCATGAGAAAGCTTTGTGCGCGATGGGAGCCGCAATTGTTAATATTGGACCCAAAATGGATTCGGGAAAACATAGCGAAGCAGAATCTAGCAATGTTTAGGAGTAACCATAAGATTCGTAACCGACAATGAAACTTGGATCCATCACTAGACTCCAGAAACCAATAATCAAAACAACTGGCACAAGCTGGTGTAAGTTCACCTAAAAGCAAAGACCCATTTCAATAGTTGGGTGGGTAGGTGATGGCCACTGTCTTTTGGGATTCTCTGGGTATAATATTCATAAATTTCTTGGAGAAGGGCACCACCATGTCTGCTCTTCTTGAGCGGGTGCTTGAAACTGGTGCTGATTGAGAAACGACCAAGATTGAAAGTGCGCCATCTCACACAGCAGCAGTCTCAGTATAAGTGGAAATGCTAGCTGTAGAAATTGGTAGTCTACTGATACTGGATACAAGACGATCAATGTCAACAACTGTGAAATTTCCTGACTAGTTGATGTTTTGAGGATGTAAAGCGAAGTTGGTAAAGTCTCTGCTTAATGCTTAATATCACGTGTGTCTTACTCTATCATGATTTCTTTCCAGATGGTGATGGCTATGTTGAGCCGAAAGCGTCATGTTATGGGGCATACAAGAATAAAAAGAGTTTCTCGTGAGTTTTGACCTCTTTTTTAGGTTATTTGTCTTTAAAAAATTTAGTAAGTTTTAGTCCATTCTGAGAAAAAAAATTCTTTTAAGATTTCATCCAAAAGGTGCTACAGCTTCAACAGTTTGATTTTCATTTGCTACAGCGTCCTGAATTGCTCAAAACAATTGAACGACCCGTCGACTGTGATGTCAGATCAGTGATTCTCCTCATCAATGAGGGTAATGTTACGCCAGTATCGGCATTTTCTAGATTATATAGGGAGGCAATAGTGAGAAATGGATTGGTGACGAAATGGATTAAATAGTATAACTATGGTCGTGAAAATGTGCACGATGAGCCGCGGTGTCATCACAGGCCCCATCGGCATTTGACGGAGGCACACAGAAACTGATTTCCCGTTAACGGCGATGGCTGCGTAGAAGTAGTGTGAGGTGTAAATATCTTTGAAATAAAGTTATTGTATTTTTTTAAATACAGGTATTTACTTTTAAAACAAACAGCCCTCGTACATGGTGCGAATGTATTTTAATTGTTTTTATTTAAATTAGCTTAACAGGAGTAATGAACTACTTATGGTTCATATCAGGTCAATTTCCTTTATACGAGAGCAATAAGGTTTGCCTTGACAAAGTTCAACATTGGCCAGAGAGGAATGATTCACCATAATTTATCCCAATGGCAAATATTGTACCTCATTTCTGGACACGTTAAAGACGTCACTTCAGGTCTTTTAATTAAATAAACCGCTTAAATTTCTCTCTTGTTTCTCTAAGATAGCATTTACGGGTTTAAAATATGACTAAAACGTGTGAGGGAAGCAGTCACGCTGCCCCCTGTAGGGTAGCCTTGGCCTGATCACTCTATTTATATTATAATGTTCTTTGTACTGAACAATAAAAAAGTTTCTTTCCCGATAAAAATTGTTAAATTGTTTGGAACTGTGTAAGCGATATTCATTCTATTCAGTCAGTCCTAAGACTGGTATGATGCAACCCTCCATGCTAACCTATCTTACGCGAGACTTTTCATTTCCGCATAACCAGCACATCCCACATCCTCCCTAATCTGCTTAGCGTATTCCATCCTTGCCTCCGTCTTCTGTTCTTACCCCACACACTTCCCCCCCAATGCTAATTTTACAAGACCCTCATATCTTAAAACGTGGCCTATTAATTTATCCGTTCTCTTGGTCAACGTCCTCCCCTATTCTGTTTCTAACTTCCTCGTTTGTGATTCTATCCACCCATCTGATTTTCAGCATTCGCCTATAGCACCACATTTCAAAGGCTTCTATTCTTTTCGTTTCCGCAACTCCTATCGTCCACGTTTCGCACCCATATAACGCCACACAACATGCGAAGTATATATTCACACTTATATTACTCGTAAGTAATTTTCTCTTTTTCACGAAAGCCTTCCTTACCTGCGCTAACCTACTCTAGTTATTACGCTTCCCAAGTAGCAGAATTCCTTGGCTTCCGTCAAAATATCCCTTCCCAATCTGACAGCCTTTGTTATTCCACTGTTTCCCAAATTACACTCCATTACATAGGTTTTCCTTCTATTGATCCTCATTTTGAACTCTTTCTCTAAGACCCCGTTCATGCCATTTATTATGGTTTCCAAGTTTTCTTCTGACT
This sequence comes from Eucriotettix oculatus, assembly GCA_034510155.1. Taxonomy (NCBI): domain Eukaryota; kingdom Metazoa; phylum Arthropoda; class Insecta; order Orthoptera; family Tetrigidae; genus Eucriotettix; species Eucriotettix oculatus. The sequence continues at coordinate 81,514,735 of CM067380.1, forward strand.
CCCGTAATACTACAATATCATCTGCAAACATTAGGGATTTTATTTCTTCTCCTTGTAGTTTGATTCCCTTTTCATATTCATTTTTAACTTTCTTCATCGTCTGTTCTATAAATAAGTTAAACTCCTTTCTTGCCCCTCAATTCTTATTACTTCTGACTGTCGTCTGTAGAAGTTGTGGATAACCGTTCTTCGTCGATATATTGTTATCATGGGGAAAGTGTAGGGTTTTTATTTCTTCTCCTTGCAGTATGATTCCTTTTCCATATTCCGTTTTCACTTTCTTCATCGTCTTTATTATATATGAGTTGAAAAGCATGGGTGACGGACTGCATCCTTGGCTTACTCCTTTCTTGATTACGGCTTTCTTTTCTTGATCTTCTATTCTAATTACTGCTATTAAATATATAATACCAAGTTATCAGATGTATATAAAATAAACTTAAGCGGTATAGAGTTGGATTAATCAATTACTATACTATAATATAAGTTTTACAAAACTGCGCCCTCAGCCCCCTCTACTTCTCTGGAATCGCTACTTGTACAAACGGGATGCAGTCCCTACGAAATCCATGTTAAAACTGCGTATAAACACGTAATTGGTTGTTAGTGGGCGCTCAACTAATCAATCAGTTGATTAAAAAGTCGCCAGTCTCGGCGGAGGGGGGGGGGAGATGGGTTGAGGGGGGAAATGTTCTGTCGTAACTACTATTGTTAAACGGCTCTGATGTTTACTATTGATTCCAGTAAGAAAATGGCGCGTGTTATGTGGTGGACATTAGTATTCTATCCCTCGTCCGTCCTTCCATTGGCGAGGATCGTAGCCCCTCCCTCGAAACGTTTCATGACTTCCGATTAAATGCAACGTTGACGGACTTTTAGTACAACATTGTTTGATTGGCTGAACCGCTCCTGGGTCTACTTCTTCCAGAACAGTAACCGAAATAATGTGTAAAATTATGACAAAGAATACTCTATCAAAGAAATCTAATTTATAAATGTTGATAGTCAGTCAGGCTTATTATATCATAATTAATCGTATTCTACTGATTAATACATCCGTTACATCATTTATATTAGGGGAAAATATTGTAGAACCGTTCTAAACCAGTTTACGGAACTGTTGTACAATTATAGTTCCCAGTCACCAGAGATTTCGGTGATAGTGAAACATTAACCTCGCGAATCTACAAAACTAAAATTATTGTTGGCAGTATGACGCTGCTCACCCTATAATTATGCAAACTGTATAAAATACAATTATTTATATATTTAAACGCTACAACAACTTATTTTATGTAATGTGTTGTTATGAACAGAAATAATTAGACTGTTCATAACAATACAAATAAATGGATTGTCATAATACTATTAATTACAGAAGAACGTTATTACGAAGACGTTTTGTTCGCTTCTGGGACCCCTCAAGTATAACTATTTTAATAATTCTATATACAACCCTTTATTCCATTAATAACTGTGAAATTACCACTGACGGGGTGCCCGGCGTTGCCCGGGTATTTATTATATTAGTCCTGAAAATGAAATAATTTGAATATATTCTCTTGGTCAATGCGTGATTTAATTGAAATAAATTCTTGTTAAGCACAAACTGACTTGGGCTGATGTCTCACGGTACCATTAAATCAGGAGGGAAACTTAAGAGCCGTAAGAGAGTGAAAAGTATTTCCTGTACATTCCTTGAGTTTGAATTCTCGTCGTATTATAACTGAAGAGCTTAGTGCAAGAAGGTTTTAACTCAAAAATTTGCCATAGGAGATATTAGAGGTTTTATAAATTTGCTTGAAACTTAAAACATTTCTATTTTTCTAAATATCCCTCTTTCTATCTCTCTGTGCTCATTATTTTAATATATCTACAAAGTATTGACATTATTTATGCAAGGAGGTGTTAAGTCTCTGAGTTAATAGCTAATCCTGTATGAAGGTGTTAACACCACGCTGGGAAACATTTTAGGAAAGTTTTTGATGAAATATATTATGAAAACTAAATTGCTTAGCAATGAAAATTCAACTGGTTATACAGGGGATCGGTTGATTATTCTCTAATTAAAATAGTACTTTAAATGTTATACAATTCACAAATTATTTACATAATTTTCTTTAGCACAGGTACAACTTCGTTTTGTCTCACGTAATTGGTAGAAATAAAAGAACTTATTTTATTAATCATAACAATTGATACACAAATCAATGTCCCCTCTGCAGAGTCTGAAAAACTGGATGAATATGCTGGATTTGTTTAATTAACAGTCTTCCTATTATAAAATCTGAGCTGATTGGGGAAATCTTTAATTTGCAGGAAAGTGTCTCCATTAATTGTAGTATTCCTTCAGGCACTATTTATAATGGCCATCTAACCAAAATGCTGTAAATATTGCCATGTTGCTTTTCAATTGCAGAAAGTTCCATAAAAGTATGCCGTACTTCTGGAAACTTGTCTTTTATAGTATACAGCCTAAGAAACACTCCAGAATCAAACATTGGGAACAAAAGACTGTGAAAAAGTTTTTATTTTGGCCAGGTGCACAGTTACTCCAAGCAATAAGACTCCTGGACCTCTTTAGGGCTGTTTCTATAAAAGTCATCAAAGAACTATCTACTTGAGAACAGCCCTGTGCTGTCACCTTCATTTTCTGTCCAAGAGGTGGAAATTTGATTTTGCTTTTACCTACGATCACTTGAAAGAAGGTGCCAATTGTTAAGTTAACTCTGTCTTGCTTCACCATTTCCTACATTTGATGAATTAACACGTTTCTCCCATCTAATATCTAAGAAAATACTGTGCTTTTCATGAAAAGTAGTATTGTAAATCATAGAAGATTTCCAGGAAATTCATTTCAACTATATAACTCAAAATCACTAAATTTTGAGTTAACACCTTCATGCACTAAGCTCTTCAATTTCATTATATTATTAATAACGGGATATACCGACAGCGTCAATGTATTTTTACCTTTAAAGGTTGAGTTTTTCGACGTACGACATATCCTAAACTGAACATAATGTTTCCTTGCTCGGGTAAGATTTAAAAAATACTTTTAACAATACCAGTTGCCTAAACAAAGTTTTCGCATAAAGTGATATCCGACCTAGCCCCATGAACCACTGATCATCGTATTTTGACACTAGTGGCTATTTCTCTCCGGTTATACTCGGCTAATATTTAGTTGTCAGGTATATTTCAACTATAAAACTATAGATCTAAGCATTAATACGATGTGATTTGTTCTTCATTAAATAATATCGCCTACCTCCTGTGGTGTAGTGGTTAGCATCGCACCACAGAGGTCCCGGGTTTGAATCCTGGCACCAGTTTGCACGTACTGATTCTCTTACTCAGATACAGTCGCTAATGACAGTAACTGTTGGCGCGTCTTTAAACAAAAAATTGAAAATATATATGTATATCAGGACGTTTTTCTAATATATGATCAAGATTTTTTTTCTTGTTTAATTTTACTTCTGGGTATCTTGTTACACATTCCTTTACTTCGGACAGAGACTTTTGTTCCAATTCTTAGAATTGGAACTTATTATCTTACGCGCCTCTCGTCGCGTGTGTGTTTGAGCAACATCATTGTTGTCATACACACCGACCACTTCAAGTAACCTAAGTTTCTTTGTCTTTATAACTATTTAGTACAGATTGGGAAAAACGACAGTAACAATTTCGAATGTTTTGTTTGTAGACACTGAAGATATTCTGGGAGGAAAGGAGAGTTAGTTAATCTCAAGATAATTGATCCCAAAACTAACACGAATCTTTGATTTTGACAGATATGGTTCTGGTAATGAAAAAACATTTCTGGTTTCAAGAAAAATGCTTCAAGCAGGAGACAAAACAACACATTAGACACTCTCTTACCCCATTTCCGGAGCCGACAAATTCATTCAGAGCCGTTCCGAATCTACACAGAGCAATGGCGAAGTTAAAGAATGCAAACACTCGGGAAGATTTGTTTTATTTATTTATTCCTGCAGCGATTATTAAAATAATTACAACATTTACAAACAAGTACATCATAAACTTAATCATATTACAGATCTTCCCTGGTCTGTAACGTGCAATATTTATCTTTCGGAATCAAAACGATAGCTGTTAAATTTTTCTCATTGATAGGCCTTCCCTAAGGAGCGGTTTTCCTAAATTCAGCACGGAAGTGAATGTGAACGGCTCAATAAAATTAAATATCAAAAAGGACGGTCATTAATATATATACGTCCACCACAGCTATGCTGACAGGCGACAGTCCCGATTAAATTAATGTTCCATTTGAGTCACACAGCAATGTGCATGAAATTTGTTGGTGTAGTGGACAGAGTTTTAGTTTATTTTACGGTCTTTTCTTATAGATAATTAATTCCCACACAGTGTATTGTCAGAAATGCCAGAAAATGCAGAAAACCAGGGTCATAATATCGATAGGGGATGTGAGAACTGTAAAACTTCTATCTTATTAAATAAGCTACAATGCAACTGTCTCCTTGGCCGTGATGCTTCTGTAAGCCCCAATTCGTGCGTCAATTCTCGTGGTGACCGGAGAATTAGTCTGGTCGGCTTTCGTTTCGTTCCATATTCATGGAGACTGGAAGCTCACGATGGAGCGTAGCTCAGTTACATTTACAAAATGTAGAGGAACTCTCCAGCAGTCGTCGTAAATAATACTCAACTAACTTAGCGAACAGAAATTTAATATCAAGGTTTACACGTTGACAAGGGCTTGACGTTGAAGCCCAACTACAGGAAAAATAGTAACTAAGGTTGGTAGTAATTGTTGTTTCCGGGTGGCAAGGAACACGATTTTGCTGACGCACTGTACTTTGTACGCAGGACATCCACCCACACTCATAGGAGTTAACTACAGCTTAACCGGTATGTTGGATATCATTTAAATTCAGCAACTTCTATAAACCCGATCCAATTTCAGTTGGTTTCGTGCTATTTTTATGTAACTCCCCTCCCATACCGAGTTGGGTTCAATTTATACACCAAGAACTTCAACTTAATTGACTCCGATAAATAGTTCTTCGTCGCAAATATCGGCAGTTTATGCACGTTTTGAAATTTACGTCCTCTTCACCCTCGTCCCTTGGGGCGATAGTCGTGCTTCAATCTAATGCGTTTGTTACCACGTCGTAAGGAACATGTGCACAGCATTTTGGCAAAATTACCGTACCTCTTTATGATTGTATGCGGAACGTTCCACTTCCTCACCGTCATTTTGTTTGCTCCTTTCTGTTTGTACTATTTATATTTTATAATTTCGTTTTACTAGTTTCCTATGCTTATATTTTATTTGTGTTGTTCCTGGATTGATGTTGATATTAGAACTTTGAGCCACAGAAGACAAACCCTTGCCGCGGGTTTCCCAGAGAGGTTACAGAGAACCTTGTTTACTCTGCCCTTGTACATGCCCATTGCAGGGGGACTTCCACCGCCCAAAAAAAAACCTTCGTGGTTTTATTCCGTAGTTCCAGGTTTCCCAAACTGTGTTCCGTGGGGTCTGAATAGGTGTTCCGCAAAAATTTGGAGCGATTCTAACTATACTATGAATTATAATATCATGTTATAGTACTACGTAATAGTTCTTAAGACAAAAACTCCGTTTCCATCGAACGGGAGAGAGTCGAATCATTTCTCACATTTTTTTCCATACCGTGTCCATAAAGGATGGCGTATATTGTTTTTACCTAACCGCCCAACAAGATTTGTCACGCAGATATGTCCCACACCTAGCTCAACGGAATTATACACTGTAAACAATGTTTCGGAATAGTGTTTATGAATAATTTTCTCGATGTTTCTCAACAGTTCTAACTTGTTTGTGGCTTGTTTCGGAGCCGATTCAACAACGTTGTAAAACAACGCTACAATAGGAAGCATGGGTAACAATGAACAAGAATTATACAGACAATATTTTATTTAACTTGGCAATGAGCAAATAAACCAACATTATACATCTTTGTTTGTGGAATGTAATTCAACAGCACGTAATTGCAGTCTGTAATGACCATTCAGTGCAGTGTTTCTCAACAGGAGGTCCGCAGGAAAAATTTTAGTGGTCCGCGAAAGATAATTAATATTATTCAGCTTTGCTTACAAACAAAAACCATATATTGACACAAAAGTATCCGTATTAATTTAGCTACTTCGGAAGTTTTCGACATAATCATCCATTTAAAAAATTTATTCTTATATGAGCTGTTAAATTTCGCTGTTTCGTTTCATTGAAGTTTTAAAAAATCAATCATGATTGATAAAACTTATATAAAAAGTGCAATGAACTTACCAGTACAATGAAAAAATATTACAATTTTTAATACAAGAGATTAGATTGCATCTTTTGTTTGAAAAAATAAATAAAATTTTGGATTTTATCATTTGATTTTAATTCTCTTCCTGCCTTACCTGAATGTTTGACTTAATTAAATTTTAAAGTAGATGAAGTTTCAAAAATGGTTTTAGAACAGCTACATAACTTGAAAGCAACTCTTTAGCAATATTTTCCGAAACTAGTAAAGGACGATTCATGGGTTAAGAATCAATTTTCAGTGACAGCAAAACCGGTAGCTTTAATGCAAGTGACTATGAAAATCAAACTGATTTAATCCGTGACTCAAATTTGAAACCAAACTGCAAAGATTTCTGGGCGAGTTTGTCAGAAGAGTAGCCCAATATTTCAAAACAAGCTATTATTCTTTCATTTCAGTTTTCTACAACCTATTTATGCTAAGGTGGATTTTCTTATTATGCTGCAACGAAGTCAAATTGCAGAAACAGGCTCGACGCCACAACAGATATTAGAATTCAACTTATTATTATCCTGCCTAGTATAAACAAGATTTGTAATTCAAGAAATGATTCGACTTTCTCCCGTTCGATGGAAACGGAGTTTTTGTCTTACGAACTGATTACGTAGTACTATAACGTGATATTATAATTCATAGTATAGTTATAATCACTCCAAATTTTTGCGGAGTAAACAATGTTCTCTGTAACCTCTCAGGGAAACCCGCGGCAAAGGTTTGTCTTCTGTGGCTCAAAGTTCTAATACCAACTTCAATCCAGGAACAACACAAATAAAATATAAGCAAAGGAAACTTATTCATATTTTTATGTTTATATTATATTACAGTTCTGTATTTAAAAAATGCTATATATATATTAATTAAAACTTTTACAAGTAGGAATTACCGAACCTAAAATATAAATAAAGTGTTCCGTTAAATTTTCAGATTTTGAGAAGTGTTCCATTGCGGAAAAAGTTTGGGAAACCCTGCTGTAGTGCTTTCCATGTCTGGTAATCTGCTCTGGAGGGTGGCCGTGTTATATTCTGATCCATGTGGGTTATCAGAATTAAACTCAGCGACTCCTATAAAATCTGTTTCGACAACAATCTCGATTGTTTTCTTGTTATTTTTATATGGCCGCCCTCCACCCCTCAACTTCCTCACCCAGGCAGAGTAGGGTCGGAATTATACACAAATGACATAGAAAGGAACGCGATCAACGTAATTCATTCCAAAAAATATTCCAGGCAAATATCGTCCGTTTTTTACATATTTAAAAATTACCTCTGTCCGTTGGGACATTGTCTTCGGGTCGCAAAGGACACGTGAATGTCCCTTAGTCGTCACACATTTATATTTATATGTGGAACATAAATACACACATACAAATAGTCAATTTAATTTATAAGGTTAAGAGTTAATCTTGGAGGATAGCAAACTTCATGGCAAAGTTTGACAATACGAATCTCTGCATTTTATATCCGAAACAAATGATGGAAGAATTGGTTATCTGTGGGTTGTTACTCATTGGAATAATCGAAGATCAGAATGTAAGATTGAAACTCTGGCTTGGAACAGCGAATGAGTTTTTTGGCCTGACGAATGGCTGACTTGCAAGAAATCTGTTTCAATTTACACACAAGTTTCTCTGTGAAGTTTCGTGTCAGCGTGAAAATGTGTTGATCCATGTCTGCGAATGGCATGTAAGCGTGGTATGAGAGAAATGTAGACCGAGTTTAAGGACGAAGGTTGAGAGAAGGTGATCTGGCCGAGGCCTTGCGTCGAGTCCTGCTTTCCCAGTGCCATGGATCCGAGGACGCATCGCGTGTCTTCCATCCTGGCCTCTGACCTCATTTACACTTTGTTTCTCACTTCGCTACACTAGTTCCTTACCTCAAACCATTCACACCACTTCCTTCAATGGCTGCCGTGACTGGCCAATACCAACGAAACAAACATTTATGTTATATGAATCTTATTTCGTCTTAATTTATGCAATACCAATTTGGTCATTACGGACACAGACTCTGAAATTTTTAGTCTTAAGTCGGGGATGTCGTGAAACCACCTAAATTCATCTATAAAACATTAAAATGTTCAACTTTTGTCCACTTACTAGTTACACAACTCCCACTGACGATCATTTTTAAAAACACATGCCTGCTCTACATTTGAAAATGGAAGAATATATATATATTTTTTTTGTATTCTGGAGTGTCACGTTCACTCTACATCCATCATTAGCCTAGATACTTTCCTGTTCTCTTTTCATCTTTTACGTTTTTGGATCATCTCTGGGATATAAAAAAGAAACTGTAGACGGTCATGTATGTGTGGCATATGCGAAAGAGTGTCCGCCGTCGTGAGCGGTCGAGAAAGAAAATTATCTGCACGATATATTGGAGCAAATTTAAGTATTTATAAGGAAATAGAATAAATATTTTAAAAGTTCGCAGTAAATGAAAATCATGACTAGAATATTATTTTATAGATACATAAAAATGAAAAGAGAAATTGTGATTTTTTTTCGTATTACTATTAACTACAGTTTCTATTACGTGTTTCATTGTGCATAATGTTATTTATTAGGCAATCTTTGTCTTTGGCTGTCTTGCTTCCCCTCCCGCATCCCTTCTTTTGCTATTAAAGGTGAATTGCGACCACGTTGATTACCCACGTGTAGCAGTAGGCCGACTGATCCCCCAATGGGATCAGATGACGACTCTTACCATATTCCCAAGGTCTTCGACCTAAACTAGAAGAAGGTGCCTCAGCATGTGAGAACAGAGAGTACGAGGCATTCCTAAAGGTGAGCCCCGGTAGTCAATCAGAGAAAACTCCCACAGGCATCTCTTCAGAAAGTATGCGGGTTTTTTTTGGGGGGGGAGTAACATGTTTTTGGATACTTGTTTATTGAACCTTCTTCTTGTTTTGACTGTTACGTTTCAAAATATTTGATAAATCTTTTTAACATATACTCTCTAACGTTTTCCTTTTGCGGCTATGTTCTCGTTTACGAATGATGTTTAATTGCATAATCCAATAATTAAGTGGCGCACAACCAATGCAGTGGCCTAGTGACTCACCAAACAGAGGTCCCGGGTTCGAATACCGGCTTTGGCTTGGGTCTTTGTGCCGTCATGTGCACGTACTCTGGGATTAATACTGCTGGAGAACCGATACGTTGTCCTCGTATCACTCCAAATTGGGAAATTATCATGTAAGATTACAGTCCGCGCTCGACCCGGTAGGTCAAGACCTGAATGTACTGCAGACCCGAAGAAGAAGGACAATTCAGTGTTGTGTCAGTAAAAACATTCAGTTTGAATGAAAAACATCAATAAATCATATATGTCACATAAAATAGGAGTCTTGATTGATTCGAATATCATCGTAATGTCACATAAAACACTCCATAAACCGCGGTTGGCGCAAAGAAAACAAAAAAAAATACTGAAGCAATCTAATAGTTCTTATGGACAGGATTCGCAATAACAGGGGGATAGAAAATAGCTGAAAACAGCTGAGGCACAAAAATAGAGTTGCTGTTACGAAAATCTGTATCGTAGATAAACGCTGTGGAGCATTGAGTTAGATGACATAATTGCTTAATTTAGTTAGTGAGGAACGAAAATCGATAACTGTATTACATCAAAGTTCAAATATCACTTAAATAAAAGCAATATGTTCAAAAAATAGAATTAAATTATTCTTTTTTTCTCTCTCCATGGCTGTACAGCCCATTGAGGGCCTGGGCCTGGGCCTACCGAGTCGACAGGAGGTCCGCAGAATTAAATTATGCTGATATGTAAATTCAGAGAAGACCGTGACTGAGTAACATAATCCCTAAAATAAAATTGCCTGTATGTCTGTCTGTATGTTCCACATACATAACTAAACGACTGGACCACTTGGGACCAAATTTCAAAACACGTGTTATTTGTGACCCGGAAATCAGCGCTGTCATAGCGCGTCATAGGGGCGGGGGTGGACGGGGTGTAAAATTTTCAATAAGCAAAACCGGCCGATATTTTTATCATATAATACATATTGGAATCAATTAATGTGTAGTGTGTCCTCCAATACTATCAAGGGGAGTATTCGTAGGGATGGGGAAACACATAAAAGTAACCAGAAAACAGTCGAGATTGGATCCTAAACCGGTGTAAAGTGAGCCACTGAGTTTAATTCTGACATAAAAAGTGCAGTTTAAGTTACAGTTCATCACCTAAGAGGGGTTCGAAGAGAGGAAAACAAACCCGCGTACCATCTTTGACAGATGTAACAATTTCGAAACATTTTGTCGTGGTGTTCCTGGCGAACTGAACTCCACGCAATTAGGGTAATACACGGCTACCACCACAAAAACTACCGTTATTTCCTTCAAATATATACTTTTCTGAGTAAATTAATTTGATAGCGTTTTTGAAGAATTTGTTTGCGTATAATTGCAACTCCATTAATCGTATAAGGGGAGTATTCATAGGGGTGGAGCTGTAGGGCGCGTCATGTGAAAACAAAAATAAAACAGTCATGTTTGGTATCGAAATCGGTGCTTCGGGAATCTTTCAGGTTTATTCTGACATTTAGAATGCGAATTAATTTGCAGTTCATCCCTTAACAGGGGGATTGGATGGTGTAAAACACACTTCTGCGTATTATATTTGAGGAACAAAACAACTGTCATCAAATTTTGTTTACACATTCCTCGGAATCCAAAACCAAACACTTTGGAGATAAGACACGGTTGCCACCCCCTAGGGAAGGGGGTGGAATTAGCAAAATGTTTAAACGTAATGAAGGCTCGTGTATGAGTCGAAAAACATGCTTGAGATCAATAACTTTTTTAGTGTTTCCCGGAAAATATTTATATATAATTTCAACCCCTTCCAGCGTGTGAGGCGGGTGGGGGTGGAAATAAGTCATATGAAAATAACAAGGAAACTATCGACTTGGGTGTCGAAATCGATGTAATGCGAGTCGCTTTGATACATTATGACCTTTAATATGAGATTTAAGTAAAAATTCATCCCTTAAGTAAGATTAAGTTAGATTACTGAAAATATTTTTGACTCCCTCGATGTACTGCGGTTCATATTGTGACATTTTCGATGTGGTTTGACCAAGAATTAAGTAATGTACTGGGATAATATAAATAAATACCCGGGCATATAGTCCATGGCATATTCCGGATTTATTTTATGTAACGCGGTCAGCGTGACGACCGCTCTAGTTTTCCTGAACATGTCGAGCAAAAGCATCCATTCCTGTGCCGGGATGCGATTCACACATATTTAGATATATATATATTTATATATACGATTGCAGGAGAGCACACTGAAAAATACAAGAGGCACTCAATAGTTAAAGAGACAATTTGTTGTAGAAAATAACGTGTACCTGGGGGTGTTTGGTACTTTCATTACTATACATTGGCATCATTGGGATGAACTGATAGCACCTAACGGGAAAAATTGGTTTTGTTTACAACCTAAACATGGAATTTAACGATGGCGTGTTCGCTTGATGTTTGCATATTAGTTAACTGCATTCGGAGGTCAGGTTTTTGTTTTCTGAATGTGGAAAACCGGGTAAAATGTTTTCTGGAATGATTTTTATAGTCTAAGAAAGTAGAAATGTTTTCATCCGAAGCTCAAGCAGGAGCGTATGGATCTTTTTAGAAGAAAGACGAAAATGGAAAAATGTCGACCGGGCCAGGTACTCGAACCCCGGACCTCCCGATTTCCAGGCTGTTTCCCCTACCACTGAGCTATTCCGAGTCGACGTCCCGAGGACCGATTCAACATCCCTCAACTTCATTAGTAAATTGTTGATGAGCCTCGCTTAGGTTCACAGGAGTGGTGGGATGAATCAGTCCTCGGACAAGCTTGGTGGTAGAGTCCCCGCCCGGAAAGAAGTCCTGGGCTCGAGTCCTGACTCCTGACAATTTCCCATTCTTGTCTTATTCTAAATTTAGCTACACGCTCTTTACCTGACCAAATTTACTCCAAAATAATTTATTTTGTCTATGTACACTACAAAGCGAAATTAGAGTGAATTATACTCCCATTATTGAAAAAAAAATTATATCGACTCGGATTAGCTCAGTGGTTAGAAACCACCTGGAAGTCCGGGGATCGAGTCCCTGGTATGGTCGACATTTTTTTATTTTCATAGTATGGTGACAGTTGCATGAAATGCGGAAACATTTATAACTGGGTATAACAGTTCAGAAACGATCGAACCTCAGCGAGTAACGCACAACGTCCTGGCCGGCCAGTTAAGGTGTCAACTCCTTCGATCGAAACCCCTTTCGACAACATTATTCGCGAAAGACTAAATTAAAAAAATGTAGTATATCGGTATCAGTAACAAGTTCAGGTAAAATAAAACAAGTGTTAGGAGGTCCCGAAAGCTGGCTTAAGAAACCAGAGACTACTTAGTTCTTCTTACAGTTAAGATTCAGCTCCCTCCGATTTTCATTTGTTTGGTCCACTGAAGGAGGCATTGTGTGGAAAAAAAGTTCAACAAAAACAAGAAAGAATTCGCACGAAACTGGCTCAAACAATAAGACAGGTATAAAAAAAACTAGTTCATCGTTGGGACGAGTGTATTAATATTCGAGGGGATTACGTTGGGATATAGTAAAAGTCTGATTTTGTATAAACATTCTGTTTTTTACCTGGATCAATTTTTCCCTTTACTTATTGAATACCCCTCGTACTTACGTAGAAGATTAGTATTCCAACCCGCGTCCGGTCTTCCATTGGCGAGAATCGTGGCCCATCCCTTCCCTTGCAACGTTCCATGACTTCCGATTAAAGGCAACGTTGTCGGACTTTTCCTACAACATTGTTTGGATGGATGAACTGCTTCAGGAGAGTCTACTTGTTCCAGAACTGTTATCAGAATAAAGTCTATATCAAACAGAATGCATACGCGATAAAAAGTATACTTTTATACATGTTGATAGTCGCTCACTGTTATTATGCCATAAATAACGGTGATATGTTGATTAGTCATTACCTCGGTTATTCACATAATTATTATTAGTGGAAAATATCATAGAAACATCTTAAATAATTTTACCAAACTCGTCCACTGTAATTTTTTTATTCCCTGACCGTAAAATAATTTACTGGTAACCCAAACTAAATTTAAAATGGCTCGTCCATATACAATATTTCATGGTGAAAGGGAAAATAGATGCAGCTTATAGGAAAATCAAAGAAACATTGGGAGAGAAGAAAAAATTCTAGGAAGAACATCAGATAAGCAGGAGATGGAAGGAATATTAAGAAGAGCTGTATCATGGCGGCAATCTAGATCAGTCAGTTATAGAAGAAGAAGAAAAAGAAGAAGAAGAAGAGGAGGAGTTGATGATGAAGAGTTGGGGGGCCAAATTTTAAGAAAAAATGGGCACACTTAAAAGAAGAAATAACTAGAGCAACCGACGAAAAAATAGGGTGAATAAATCAGACCAATAGGAAAGCATGGATAACACAATAAATAATAAAAATGATTGAGGAAAGGCGTAAAAATATAACGCGAGAGATGAAATTGGTAAAGATATATAGGAAGTACTAAGCAGCCAAAAAGGCTTGTCTCCAAGAAAAATGCAAAGGATTTCATGGTGAAAGGAAAAACAAACGCAGCTGATAGGGAAAATCAAAGAAATATTCGGAGAGAGGAAAAATATTACTAAGAGCATGGGAAGCCAATTCTGGATAAAGAAGAAAAGGCAGAAAGATAGAAAGAAAGAATATCTAGAAAATCTGTGTCATGGTGGAAATCTAGATCAGTCAGTAATAGGAGAAGAAGAGGAGGTTGATGAAGAGTTGGGGACAACATTTTAAGGTCGGAGTTTGACAGGGCCATGGCTGACATCTCTGAGCAACGGAAAAGCCGCCAGGAATTGATAACATTCCAGCGGAGTTGATAAGATCATCGGGCGAACAAACAATATCGTGGCTGTTCAGGCTAGTTTGCGAAATCTACGCAAAAGAAACAATACCAGAAGATTTTAGGAATAACATAATTATCCCTATATAGTTTAGTATCTCATGCGTGCAAAATATTAACGAAAATAATATATAGGAGGATGGAACGTCAAATAGAATGCAAGTTAGGAGAAGATCACTTTCGTTTTACGAAGAATGTCGGGACAAGGGAAGCAATATTGATTCTGCTTTCAATTTTAGAAAACAGGATAAGAAAAAACAGGCCTACGGTCATTTGTAGATTTAGAAAAAAGTTTGATAATGTTAAGTGGAACAAACTATTAAGGACATTGAAGATAACACGATTAAAATATCTAGAAGGAAGAGTTATCCATAACGTCTACAGATGGCAGTCAGAAGTAATCTGAATTAAAGTGGAAGGATAGAAAGAAGAAATCAAGAAAGGAGTAAGACAAAGATGCAGTCTGTCACCCATGCTCTATAATTTATATATATAACAGGAGATGGAGAAACTTAAAAATGAATATGGAAAGGGAATCAAACTGCAAGGAGAAGAAATAAAAAAAGGCTTGCTGATGATATTGTGGTATTAAGGGAGTCAGAAGAAGACTTGGAAAACATAACAAATGGCCCGCTGACCGAGTCCCGACCTTTCTCCGTCGCTCTTCCTGGTAGTTTTCCTTTAAAGGACATTACTCCTATTGCTCGCACATGTCTCCAAATAAAGCTCTTAGTGATCGCGAAGAAAATATATATATGTATAGCTTTCAATCGCTAGAAGAAAAACTCTTCTGTGCGATGCGAGTTAGCAGAGGTCCACTAATTAATTTAGAAAACCTTAAAACACACAGATGATTCAAACTTTGTGGATAGGTTTGGAAGGGTTTGCACTGTTTTTTGCTAAATTTTCAGACCATTTAATGCAACAGTTTGAAATCGATGAGTTATCAAAGTCGAGCTACATGAAAGAGAAACAAAATAACTGACTTTTTTCAGTTTTTTGCCAAACCGCACGTATATAATGTCTTTAAAACTTTTTATTTACACATCATAAAATGGCATTAAATTCTGCGTAAAATGAGACCTTTCACATTAGCGAATGGGCACAGTGAGGCTTCAAACTCAGGGCCCTACTATTTTGACGACGACGACAACTATAGATACGACCGTACGTCGGCAATCGAAGAAGATTAACAAAGCGAACAAGTCGGACAAATTATGTAAGTCTTTCCGCTAAATTATTAAGTTTCAATGGAACGCTGTAGAAACTACTGTGCTGAATAGTATTATCCCTTCAATACGTATTATTGAAGGTGTTATTTTTTGTACGTTCAAAGAAAGTTTCTTATAGGAAAAGAAACTATTGTGGTGAAAACTGGTTTTGTATAAAGCAAGGCAACGCTTGTCTTAGCTTAAGCCGAAGCGATTTCTACTTGCGTATCGTGATATTCGCCATTGGTTTCGAAAGAATTCATGTTCCGCTTTGGAGACTTTTGGTTTCAGTTAAGGCAGAGTGCAAACATTTGTAGCAACGTATTTGGGAGAACTTTGATGTCAGTGTGGTAATGATAGTAAAAAACTATACATTTATAGGGGACTGCTGAAGCAGTGGGGAAGAGAAGATAAACCAAGGTTCCCAGAAAATATGAAACTTGAAAGGTTGGGGAGAGTTCAAAAAATAAGGGAATGCAAAAATTGGAAAGAAACCTAAGCAACACGAAATATTCGAATCAGTAAATAAACGTGGAAGGAGAAAGTGATGAAGAAAAATTACGTCCTCATTGGAAGTCCGTTGGCAGCTGTTCTTCATTTGCATTGCTTCAAATGCTATTTACGCGCACCCTAATTTCGAAAATGGCCAAGATTTATTGTAGAATAGAGCAAACTTGAGCTAAAGGTTTCAATGTTTCAGGTGTTGTTCATAGCATCCTCCTTGTATAAAACGCACAGATAAGTCAAAAAAGTCATTGACTCGCGTGTCATGGTAGCTTGAATGTCGTTTACGTCGTCATGTCTGTTTTGAGGAATAAAAAATGTCACTCGGTGCCAAATCGAGTGAATACGGAGGGTGGTAGAATGCTTATCATGTGATTCACTTGATTTCAAATCTGCAAACCCTAACAGCAATGTTAAGTGACGGTTGACAGTAACGAGAGTTTAGATCTCCTACTGAATAGCCAGTATAATTCTCCAAGACGCAAGTCCGTTTGTTTTCTTTTTTTGTATATGCACTTTCCATGTTAATTTTGAGTCTAGATGGATTCCGAGATATTTTACATGCTTTGATAGCGGGAGGTGTTTGTTGTTTATAGTTACCGGTGGGCATTGTTGTTTTCGTAAAGTGAACGTAACCTGTTATGATTTTGTCTAGTTAATTTCGACCTTCCATTTATCTGTCCATTGCTGAAGTAAATGAAGATGGTCTTGTAAAAGTGCACCTGCTCTTACTGGATCTTTATTAGTAGCCATACTAACCGTGTCGACAGCAAATGTCCCTGTAACTAGTGGTTGAGGGAAGATCGTAAGTATATATTAAATACAAGATGGGTCCAAGGACACTTCCTTGTGGAACGCCTGCTTCGATTAGGTGGACGTTTCGCCGTTTACTCTAGTTCTGACTTTGCGATTCTCCAGATATGGTTTTAGTAGATTATAGTAAGGCTCCGGTAGCAACTGTTTGATTTTATATAGCAGACCTGGATGTCTGACTCACATCAAGGAATGCTGCTGGACAGTACTTGATCCTAGTAAAGCATTAGCTATACGATGGCATTGTTGGATAGTAGAGTGCTTAGGTAGAAAGCCAAATTGTTGGTCTGTGATTATATCTCGAAGAGATGTGAGTAGTAACCGTTATAATAATTTTGCCACCGTTGACAACAGGTTTATTGGTCTATACGAGGTTACATTCCTCAAGTCTTTTCCAGGTTTAGGTATTAAAATAATTTCAGATAATTTAACATTTTGTGGCCAATGGTGAAGTCTTATTACTGTGTTAAATATGTATGTTAGAATAAGGAGTCCTTTTTTAGGGAGCTCTTTCAGCATTTTTGGAGTAATTTGGTCTGCTCCTGGAGCTTTCATAAGAAATCTGTAATATCGGTATTTGGTAAATCGTTATTTGGGGTCAATACAGTTTCCAAATATTCTGCAAAGAGATCTGCTTTCTTTTTGCTAGTTTTTGCCCATGGTCCGAAAGATGGAGACTCAACTCGTACAGTTGGAATTGCTGGTTTTCTTGAGGCTTTAACTGGTCTTCGAATACTATTGTTGTATCAACTAAGATTTGTTATGTAATTTGTGAAATTTTTATCACGTAGTTCATTTAGTTTTTCTAAGTTTATTACTTAATCGATTATAATTTGCTTTATGTGATTGTATATGACTTCGTTGCCAAGTTTTCCTAGCTCTTCTCTTTTCAACAATATGTTTTTTAATTTCAAGTGGCACATTATCTAGATTTCTTTGTGAGTCTTGATTAGGTGCATTGCTGTAATTGGCGTAGCGGCAGCCTTTTCTAGTTTAGTTGGGGTCTTAAACTTGATTTTAAATTAATTTTAGGTATCATCCCGCTTCGGTATATATCCCAGTCTGTGTTTGTTGTGCATAATTTAGGTGGATATTTTGCATTTAAAACTTATGCGTAAGAATATGAAATACCGTTAGTCAGAAAGAAGCCATAAGATCCGGGACTTCATTAGGATTAATCTGTGAAATGATAGAGTGCATTATTTACAAATGTTTCAGTGATTTGGCATATTACGCGTCGTGCCCTGAGATGTAGGTAACGAGTAACATGTAGGAAAATTGTGTGAACTACATTGAAAAAACCTAGGGCGTAGTGGAAAATGTGGCATATATTTATTTTGAAGCTATGGCCGCTCGATGCAATACATAACTTTTGCTTAGGGCCAGTCCTGTGAAAGGAAACCCAGGCACGGGTACTATGAAGTCCGTAAGGACTAATTTACTCCAACTGGTTTTCCTTGACTCAAGTTCAAGGATTTAAAATACCACACAGATATTTGTCGTGTCACATAAAATCTACAGGAAGTTGGATAAATATTATTCCACTGATAATTTAGTTTATCAAAATAAAGTAATTGCAGCTTCACATGTATGCTTTCTTTTTGTCCCAGTCAATATAAAACAGCTTGTATACTGTTCGCTGCCATTACTGACAACTCTGACGTTCTCCTGATGGCGATGACACAGCTTCGTCTCGTCTCGTCTCTTCAGGTTAAACGGGACGTTGCCCCTCTGGTGGCCTGGATAAATGCGCGAGCTGCACAAACAGCGACATCATCTGGAACTCTATTAGTTTCAGCTCTTTCCACCTACACGTGCAATTATGTTCAGCTCTCATTCTTGAATTTTGGACCGTCCTTTGCCTCGCTGAGCTCCCATCATGGACTTCTGCTCATGCTGCTCCATTTTCTCACAATTTAATATTTTTATAAATCGCCAGGTGTCATACTTGTGTTGTTAATACACTGGGTCCTCGGGACGTAATGACTGTATCAGTGCTTCATTTCTCTCCAGAAGAAACAGGCACCGGATCCTAAATGTTGCTCTCGACGGCCGCTTAGTGACAGTTGTCTCTTATCATCAATTAGGGGGCGCTATACTCTCACGTAAACACCATGAATTTTTAAACGTTTTTTAAACGTTTTTAAGTCCATTTCAGGGAAAACGTCCAGTTATTGTTCAATACTTGTCATGTAAAGTCAGTAATTATAATAAAGAAAAAACTTCCGATGTAGTGAGTACTGAAAAATGAGTTCTGTTTAGATATTAAGATTAGACAGTACAGACTGTCGATCAACCTGAGAGCAAAGTCCCAGCATGCTCAGTTGACGCTCTTGGTTGTTCTACTCAGCTGATTCAGTTCGGATCAAGTATGGGATTCAGAAGGCTTCGACGAACAGAAAGTGAACAGTTCGCAGACGAAAACGACCGCAGTCCGCCGCTTACTCGATGGTCACATAGACCGCGTCGGACCAGTGTGATCATCACGTCCAGCAGTTCGTCTCACGAAGAAGAATAGTTTATTTTTTTAGCAACAAGATGAAAAAGGAAATGGCTGTGTGATTGTCAATTAATGTATAGAGTCTAGGCATTCTACGTTCCAGAACATTGTTTACTCAGTTCTGACTGGCATTATGTGACTCTATACTCTGATGGATTTTAAATACTCACGAGATAAATGGAAAACTTTCTAAAAAGGGCTAATGATTTCGTGCGAGTCGGGCCATGTCATACGAAGGAAAAGGTAGAACAACTAGGATGGGAGTTATCGTCTTAAAGGTGGCAGAAAGCAAGGCTCAATTTGCTATTCCAAGATTATACGAGGCCCAAAACTGTCAGCTCCAGTTGCACCGGTAGATGTGCTCATCGATTCAAGATAGAATTTAGAAAGCAAGAAACATGTTGCAACCTAATTAGGACCATCAACGACTGGAATAATCCTCTTCAGGAAAATAAGTTTAAGTTAAGTCTAAGAGAACGTGAGAAGAGACGTGACTTTCCTCAACAATATAAATTGCTCAGTCCAATTTAGTGAAGTAATTTGATAATGTAATTCTCGTAGTGTCGTAGGACAGTGGTTTATTAAGCTTAGGAGTAAAATGTATATTGTAAATTTAAATATGTCTGCTGCCGGGCTTACGCCAAATTGTAAATTATAAAATAAATACAAGAAAGGAGGAGTGCAACGAATTTCACTGGCTCTGATGTGACTTGAGTTCATTTGAAGAATACTTCCTGACCTCGCCAACTCTGTAAAATCTACAACCTGCTCACCATCCGCCTCTAACCTAACTAGTCCGATCATGCAATATTAAGCCGGCAGAGTTCGCGACTGTCTACCTTCTGTGTGTCAAGACTTTGATTCTGATTCAGAATTCGTTCACTCCGCACTCCACTGATCCAAATTCAATCAAATGAGTTGAAAATTCTTTTTCTTTAATTAATGTATCAAATATTTCATTATAAACAATTGAAACACATTAGTACAAAAAAGTTGTGTAAACAATTTGTAAGACTCGGAATTTTTCTCTCTGAGTAAATTATGTAGGGAGATTGTTTTGAGGAAAATTAAATTTAGTGGCATACGAACAAATTTTTTTAAGAAAAAATAATATAATTTGGCCTCATCTGATTGTCCTGAATGTGGTCGCAGAAATTCTTTTCTAATCGTTTCTTAATAACTCGCTTCACTTTCTTATAATATCGGGGTAGCAGTTTCCGTCTTCTTTGGTTCGTTAAGAGTGCCGAAATACTCCTACGAGAGGCAAATGTTCACCTGGCAACATAAGAGTAAAATATACTCCCGTACAATATCCAACTTCCTGTATATTGCCAGTAATATAAACAACAAAAATCTAGTGCTCTGCCTATTGGCAGATCCAAGTGAGGAAGGTTGTCTACGAAAAACTTTTCCTCTTCCAAGGTAAATATTATTAGCAGCGGTGGTTTCCCGTTACCTGTCACCATATCCCCTCTGCGGGATTTCAACCCGCGAGTCTCAGAGAACATAATAGGGTCAACAATATTCCACGTACCCTAATGAAGTCAAAAATACTCCCGGTATCTAGGGAAAGTCAAAATCACTCCCGCTACCTTACCTGAGAGACAAAATTACTCCCTGATTTCTTAAGACTGCAAAAAACCATACGTGGTACCCTTAGATAGTGAAGATTATAATAGGCCATCCAGTTTTTGTCCTGTGTATACAAAGTTTGGTGGAAATTGTTTCACACACATTCACACCACGCTATGGGGCTGAACTTAAGTTGCATGCTGAATTTCAAAAATAAATTCAGCAACTTTCCGGAATAGAAAATAATCGCTAACAAAATCGGGAGAAACATTGTCAGTCTCATTGACCCAGAAAATTATTTATTCGACGCAATTATCGGCTATTTATTCATGTTTTAAAATTTCCGCACTTTTATCTTCACCCCTTGGGGCAGTTATCATGTAATGTTTGTTTTATAGTCGGAGAGCATACGCTTACAAAATTTGGTCGAAATTGCACACCCGTTGAATTGCACGCCGAACTTCTTTTACACCTTTGCTCTCCCTATGTTATAGAGCATGTTGAATGTCTAAATTATACTCCGTAACCTCCCTAATTACGGAAGAGGCACCAATCTCGATTATTTTTGCATTACTTTTATGAACCGCCATTCCGGCACACCGACGGTCCTTTAATGGGATAGAAATTATACATAACAAAATTGACAGGAACAGTATCAATCCAACTGATCACCAAAATATTTATCGTACGCAAATATCGATCATTTTTGCTTGTTTTTAAAATTCCAATCCCCTGTACTCCCACCTCTAGGGTTGGTAAGTCGTATCTTATCCTCACGGTGTTTTCTTGTGGGTTGTCATGTACTCTTGCAAAAATTGGTCGTTTAAATTTGTATGAAAACATAATTTTTTATTAATTAAATTAAATAAGTTACAAATACTCAACGAGCCATGCAATGTGCAAAAAATCTGTGTTCCTCTTTAAAAGAAAACCCGAATCCATTCCAGCCCCCTCAGTTATAAAATAACAACCCCTATAGACATTATTTTAAGTTAACAGTTATTTTATTAATAAATACAAAATAAAATTGTATAAACTGGCTGAGAATTAATGAAAACGGAGTAAGATTCATTTTCCTGTATTATTGTATTTCCGGTTTTCAAGAAGACAAATAAAACGACTAACCAGGTGAAATGTGACTGACCAATACGTAGTCTCAACGAATTAAGCATGAAATATGTATATTATTGCATCTAATAAACATATATTTTAACGGCTGGCCGTCATTTGAAATGTATTTCTAACCTTCTGATGAAGGGGCTGGTGCCTCCGAAAATTCAAGAATTTCGAAACTCTACATGGTGTCTGCCATCTGTGAGCTTCAGGTAAGTCACCAACAAATTCGTTGGCCACTTCGCTCATTGGCCAAGAGATGTGTGACCAATGTCCGAAGTACTTTCAATAACTAGTCTACATACTAGTTTGGCCGGCCATTTCCCGAAGAGGCCGGAAATCCCTGGCCAACGTTTACCCGTGTTTCTCTTGCATTTGTTACTGGCTGCATTTTTGTAAGCTTACTACATTTTTCCCATGTTATAAAATATGTAATTGTAGTTATAATTAAACTGTGGTTCACGTTTTAACATTGGAATCATAAATGGTTCAATGCGTACAAACCAAAGAGTAGAAAATAAAATTGCTGGAATGCCATTTCAAGGGAACTGTACCAACTTTTTATCTTCGAATATTACCTATAACTTTATTTTCAAAATATGACCAGACTCCCTTGCGTCAGCTCATGTATCATTGGCCAGGGATTTCCGGAAACTTCGCGAAATGGTGGGTCGAAGTAGGATATAGACAGGTAAAACGTTTTTAGATAAGGGCGAGTCGAGTTTGAAATGTAATAAAATAAGCTGTGTGTGAGGTATTAACGAAATTCTTTTTTATTTGCAAGACCCACGTATGCCCTTTCAAATAAAAACCTTTTTTCGTTAATGCCTCAAATACAATTTGTTTTATTCCATTTTAACATCGGACGTTGGCCAACCTGTCGACCGAAAGGCACGAAACTTTGGACACACACACACAAATGAATGTAAGGAGCGGTGAGGCACGAGCCTTTCGACTGTGTGAGTGTAATTTATTGCTACATCGCTCTAAAACTTACAGAATAAAGAGAAACATTGACAGGTGGAATGGATGAAAAGAGAAAACTGGTAGTTTTAAAATATGGTACTACTTCAAGATGTGTTGTAATAAAAATTAAGGATTCGTGGAGTTCAAAAATTTCTGAAGATGAAAGGAGTCTTTGAAGCATCCCATAAAAATTGTCGTATGATGGACTCGAGCTTCTATTCATGAGGACTTACTTCTGTCATCTGTTCTTAGGTGGTATTGTAGTAATATTACCTCTGATTTCTAAAATTCAAAATGGTGTTCCTTGTTTGCATAGTTGTGTAGAGGTGCTAACAGATTTACGGCTGACGCTTAGGTAATGAATTATTATCAATCTACAGGCTTTTAAGCCAAAGAAATGAGCTGAAATTCAGAGTGGGGGAGAGAGGGTTATTAAAATTTCATCGTCTAATATCTCAAGTATAATAAATGATTCAATCTGAAGCTGTTTTTGGTCGGTTTTCATTATTTCTCCAGTCCTGGTCGGAAAACTACCTTAGTGACAAAAAGGTGATAATGGAGTAGGCAGCAAAAGTTCTCTTAGTACAGGTCGGTTAGATGTTTTTGAGTGGCCGTGAGTGGCCACGAGCGAGGTTACTCCCCCCTCCCCACGGAGCGGCTTTATTTCTATTCCGCGAGTGAGATTCGCGTCAGTGTACCAGCGTTGAGTGTCCTGGCTAGGAGCTCCGCAGTCGCGCACAACAGTAAGTATGCTTGCTATCAATCCGTTAGGCGTGTGCTAATTCCCTTCCCCTTATAACCTTACCGAGAAAATATTCATGTAGGACGGTCACGTAAGGTAAACCTCGGGGGTCATTTGTTTGGCGTTACTCAGTCGTTTCTTTCGCTTAGAATGCTGCCGATTTATATTAATTTAATAACTAAGGGTGAGCAGCAAATCTGTTTGTCGATGTACTCAGCAACTGTAACAACACGAAACTCCATTTTTAATTTTTAAATCAGGGGTAACAATACAACCCGCACGGCAGATCAGCGCCTGCGTCTAGAATAAATGTTGGAGAAGAACGTAGTTTCTCTTGACTTGAAGCTCGACTGGCCTTATGACGGGAAAATACTTGAGGAGGCTTGTTGGGGTTTTTATTAGATTGTGGAGGTGCTGCGACGTTATCTGCCGTCCTCGAGAGCGCTTTCCTCGCCAGATTGTCGAAGGAATCTAAGTGCTACTCCGGATCCAGGAAGTGGTCCTTTCCCTTTTTGTCGTCCGGCTGAGACACCTGTCGACCCAGATTTCCGCCGCCCACGCCGCCCCTATCGTTCGGACGCGAGTTTTCCGCAGAAAGGAGCGAGCACTAACCTACCGGAACGGCCACGGGAGACAGTGAAGGATGAAAAGCAACTCGTCCCCGGCGGAATGGTGCCGCTGGCACACATTTATGAATGGCCGACATCGCGGCGAATTATAGCCACGTCATTCTCACGGCTCTGATTGGCTTTCGTTCCGGTTAATGCTTCTCCGATACAAAAAAAAAATTCTATACACAACTTTTACACGCGTCTAGGAGAATAGTTCGTGTGTCCTATTTTCACGTACCTTGACTAAAAGTCTAGTAGCCGGTATTTGTTTCGCGTCACTGTTCGGATCCCCGTGTTTTTATTCCAAAATACTTCCGTAAAATGTTGGAACTGAGCCCTTCTCCCAGACGACGGACGCTTCCTTCGCTGTTCCCAAAAATCTGGGAAATAAAACGATCGGTGTGATCAAGGGGAAAATTTCACATCAGGAAACCGTCTTCCAGGCACCTGAAATTTGCCATGGACCTTAACAGCCCGACAGTCGTTCCAATTGCTGATGATCCCACGATGACATTACAAAACGAGGATGAATATCATCCCCTGTCTGTAGATCGTTTTAGACGTGATTAGGCCTTGAAATGCGAATAAGCTTGTGCACTAATGGAACATTTCACTCTCAGCGAGCTCCAAATTTCCCTAACCATCTAAGTGAACAATATACTAAATCGAACTGTTTAATGATACAAAATTCATTTCAGGGGGTGATAGATCAGTAATTCAAATCTTCCAGTGATTATTAGTGATTTTTTTTATGGTGTAATGACCAATTTTCAGACAAAACAGAAGCACGGCGTTTCTTTTCCGATTGTTTATCTCATCACGTGACGATAATATAATGATTCGGTATGTTACCATCACCTGATGAGATCAACAATCATGGAAGAAAAGTGTTCCGCTTTGTCATTAAAATTCGTCATTAGACGTAATTTAATTGTTAATTTAACTTCAATAGCAATATTAATAGTTAAATTTATCGAACATTTTTGAAAATAAATGAGTAATCAGCCTAGTTAGTCAGAAATTTATTTTACTAATAAAAATCATTTTATCACGACGTTGCCTTCTTCCTTAGCAACCTCTTCCAATTGTATTAATAATTTTTTAAAAACCATAAATATACAGAGTAAACCATAGTTTGTAAGTAATGTGTAACAAAATTAGATTATTCTTTTGTATTTGTGCAAGTTTGTAAATTCTGTTTTTCTTTGTACTTTTAGATTTATTATAATTTATTAAACCTCCTAAATGGGTTTCAATTGATCGAACGAAACGTCGTGATAACATTTTTCTTACTAATTAAATTTTTACCTTGTCTGTTTACTTATTTATTAAATGAAAATATTTATCCACGTATCGTAGTACTTAGTGAAAGTTTTGGAAAATAATGCATCAATCGGTAGAAGTTTGCCAACCTTCACATTTTTAACGATATTGAGAGATTGCTTTGCTAAACTTTTATAAGTATTATTATACTAATCTGATTCAAATACTTCGTCAATTAAATTAAGCCTGATAAATGTATTTCAAAAATAGTTTTATTTTCAAAACTTGTGAATTTCATAAGTGATATCCAATACTTAGCCCACGTGTAATTTTTATCTTTATATTTTCCTATAACGTAGGAAACTGACATAAATTAAAGTTTTTTATGTTCATTCTAAAGTAATATTTGAGCACAATAACAACAATACCCAAAAATGTGATTGATTTAAAACAGACGGAACGTAACCAAAGCTTTAGTCCGTTTTGTAGTTATTCTTGTAATAATTATTATTTCCTCTATCAGTAAGTGGTAATGCGTAAGAAATGCCATAAAATAGGTCTCATAGATTCGCAAACTGAATATCCACTGTCACAAAATCGATTGACCAACTCATTGGTTACATTTTTCATGCTTATTTACAACGTTACTTGGATGTAAGAGAATTCTATTAATTTTACGTTTGTAATAATCACAGCAGCGGACAAATGCTTTAGAATTGGGGATGAGAAAAAGGATGATTCTGGCGCGAGATGAGATGTTGGAGAAAAAATAGCTCCTGTAGTTTCTGCTTGAAGTTGACATTACAAAAGATTGTAGTCTGAAACCAGTGCTTCAAACAATTTGTTTTACTAGAATTATAATTGACCGATTTCAAACAAATTTGTAAGAGAAACAGTACAACGATTCCTCTACTCCTCAACAAGTCGTGCTGTGAAAGGAAGAATCGAGCAACATTAGTCTAATTATAAACTGCCAGAAGAAAAGCAATCTCCTTTAACTAAACAAAGTGAGATACATGATCGGAACTTTAATTGAATAATTATTGACGTTGAAACAAACTATAACGTCAGGGTCATCTCAGAAAAGATTATTGTATAAGGTGATAATTAGGTATTAAGCAGAATCCTAAGATCATTTGTTTCCAATCTGTGGTCTGAATATATATGACATTTCCGGCTCGTCTGTCTTAGATTTTATTAATGTTGTACTTGAGAAAATCTGCCAATAGGCCGAGGAAAAGTTGTATTGTTTTTCTAACAAATACATTGTACGAAATTGGCCAATTATATTTAGATTATAATTCGATTTGCGTTGCACGGATATCATGGCTATCACTCTTTCTCGGAATTGCCTTTCTCTGCTCTTGATAGCTCATTACAATTATTCTACTTTCGTGATCAATACTCGTCAATAAATGATTCAGTATTTCTATTAACACTATCACCTAGCTCAGTGCAGTCATTCTGAAATGAAAGAAATAGGTTCTTATATATTATTTAGTGATTCAGGTTAAAGCATTCATCCGTCTCTTGTCACCCCCGCCACCAAATCCCGCCGTAGTACATCAGGGATGAACCAAGATGCTGCTCTTTCTATAAATGATTGCTTCAGAAGAATAAACTATTCAAGACTGATAAGATGAGGTTGTAAACATCTACTTGTGCTTCCTCAGTATTTAATATGAAAATGTTCTAAGAGCTTGTCGGAGTTTGAGCAGTTTACTGTCATGTTCCTTTAATGGTTCTGTGTAGAAGCTGGACATTACATTATTTTGTCTAAGCGTGTCACCACTCCTCGTGTACAAACGCTGCCATCTCTGGAACAAAACCGTATTCCGACAATCGCAGTTGGCAAGTGATGTTGATATTTGTTTCCGGTAGTTAGCCACCGAAGATGGAGTTTTTGTCGTGGATGGCATGGTTCTTTCGGAGACTGAGCTTCGGCTAAATTTACAGCTAGGATCAGCCGCCATTGTCGGGCAGCGCTTTCTTTGACCTGGTTGCAGGAGGAGAGGAAAAGTCGGCGAAACATCGCAGTGCAGTACCGCGGACTCAGACCAGCTTTCATCACGCAATTGCGCAATCGCGTGCTAGAGGACACGAGAAACCTCTCCCCATTGAGCAAGACTTCCCCCCACAGATACTCCACGGAGACTACAATTAATTGGATCACCAAGACTTCCGTAAAACCGTCCACTTAAAATCCAGTATTATCCGCAGAAACGAACAGTGTGCAACCTGCTGATACATAGACTATTATTATGATTATTATATGTCCAGAATCTTTCTCCTTGTCTCGAATACAATTATATAATATATAAAAAAACAGAATAATCTAGTATCCACGGTCCACGTAGCGAGTGATACATCATTATGTAAGGTCGAAAACTCTCTCCTTGCCGGGAAAAGGCGCTCTAACAGCCTGCTAAGAAAGCATACACTGAAAATGGAAACATCTGAAAACTCTGGAACCATATTATCAACTCACTATCAGAAAGGAGAGATATTTGCCTTCTTAAGCATCAGCTGAACCAACGGCGTTGCTAAGAAATAAAGTGACACAACCCTGGCCAAAAACTCACTAACTCAAGCAGAAAGGGAAATCAAATTCAACCAGCTATGTGGAAACTACTCAGAATATAATAAAATTTATACGGACGGCTTCAGAAATCTCTACGGTACTGGTTGCTCTGAAAGCCTCCACAATCATACAAAATGACTGCAGAACCGCACGCCATCCTCTGGCAAACACGTATTCCTCACCATCCAGAAATGATATGAAACCGAAACCTTAAACGAAACCCAAATTAAAACCAACATTCTGCTCGATACCCGAAGCTGCTAGGTTCATCCGCATGAAAACATATTTAGAATCGTCGTCGCAGACTTAGAAGCCTATTAAGCCATCATAAACCCACCCAACGTACCAAATAAATTCACTCCGCAACATCTCCAGACTTCACCAGCAATAAAAATCCAGAAAGTAGCATCCAAAATCAGATAACTTCTAAATCATAAAAGTTAGTCATTCATTAGGTAAAAGAGATCAAACTGCTGTATCAAGGGTCAATAATGAATGCAGCAAATTTTAAACGAAAACGGAACATTAGGAAGCCTCAATGAGGTTGACTACTCCCCCCAATATCAAAAATAGATTATAAAATTATTTAAAAAAAGACCAAAGTCTATTGTGAAGTATACTGTAAACCAATGTGTAGTCGCCCATGATCATTTGCAATAGATACGACTTTTAAAAAATATACTTGAAAAATCGTTTAAAGTTCGAGTCCAAACACTGACAGATCAATTTAGACTACTCGTTTTTTCTAGAAATTCTGTTTTACGAATCAATTGCCATTCGTGTTAAATCGTGTTGACCTGCCTCGGACCTTAAGGGTCACGGATTCGTATCCTAGCATGGGCCTGGATATCTGCGTTTATCACGATTGGAAAGATAAAATAGGATGGAACCAGTACGATGTCCAGCCCATCTGGAACGAGGATGTCTCGCTGAAGAGCGAGTACATTGACCCATAGAATACTAAACTCTGGCTGTCAATTAGTAATAAAAATAAAAGTTGAATGATTTACAACCACCGGACATTGTCTATTTCGAAGATTCAAGAAATGTACTGGAATAGTAGTTTGGCTATGTAGACTTTAATTCTGACACCTCCAGGAATACATTCCATGACACGTTCTTGAAAGTATGAAAATATAGGAAATTAAGGCCAGTGCAGACGTTAACCTGTAATATACTGTGAACGAAGGATGTTGCTTGATTAATAATTTCTTCTACTAGTGATCTGGCAATATCAATAAGGTTGGGCGCACAGACCCATTTTTAGTTATAATAAAACGATATAAATTAATATACCTAAATCAAGACGACCCATCTGAGCAACAAAAATCGTTTGGAACTAGTAAAAAAGAACACTACTGGAATACATAGTACGTAGGTCCAGTATAAATCCATGAAGACTGCTTTTTTATGTCAGTGGTCAAATGGAAAACAGATTTCTTCGTATCTATTATCGATATCATTCACTTCGTGCAGATCCTTGGCGAACTGAGAGTAGATTTTAAATAGCGTTCTACTTGTG
The DNA here is from genome assembly GCA_034510155.1 of Eucriotettix oculatus. Lineage (NCBI taxonomy): Eukaryota > Metazoa > Arthropoda > Insecta > Orthoptera > Tetrigidae > Eucriotettix > Eucriotettix oculatus. The sequence goes on from CM067380.1 coordinate 81,544,406, forward strand.
CTGGAGAATGCAAATAGTGCTTAAGATTCTGTTGACAGATAACGTTTTAAGGTACGCTTTCGAAAAACCTTGGAGGATCTAGTTTTCCAGGAAGAGAAACATCAACCCTTGTTACGGATTCTCCCGCGCGAGGTCGTTCGGATGTTGCAAACATTTCTAGACAGGAACAAATAACATTCCTTGACGAAACCCCACACTGTTACTGGCCAAAATCATTCCATTTTTCCTCTCTCACACACATCCCTGTTCAAACAACCAGTAATAGATAGAGAGGGAAATACATTCCGCAGAGCTTTGAAACTTAACCTAAGAACGGGAACTCTATCACTTGCTAAATATTATGTACGAATTAGTGTTGTGATTTCTATTATTCCTGAAATTCTTTTTAAAATAAACATCGTGACGTTTCAGTTATGAAGTTTTGTCCACTTATTTCAGAATTATATTTTCATTGCCTCAGTTGAAGGCAATGATTCCATGGTCTAACGTTTCTCCATAATAAATCTATTTAATGTGTTCGTACTTGATTTGCTCACATTTTCTCATAAAGCTGATCTACGCGCCATCGTAGCATCCTTATTTGTGAGTCATTAATGTTCATAACCTCATAAAAGAGGAAGTCATACGGCTTCGTTCCTGGGGACGTAAGTCATCCCGCTTGCCTGTCTATTGTGCTCACTGCCACCTTACTTTACAAAAAGACTGTCTGGAGTTGGTGGCAGGTGTAGATGACAACTTTAGATGTCCAATAATCAGAGCAGAGGTCATATTAAGTGTGCTTTTCATTTTAAGTCATAATTAATAATGTAGGGCGAACTTTACGATAGTCGTTGCGTTTCATTTCCGGTCAGTGACGGTCGCGAAACTGGCAAAAGAAAAGTGGGATTTATCGCTTAATGAATAAAATAACGTGGGATAAATCACTTACTCTACATTTACACTGTGTTTAGGAAGGAAACTCCGCTTTAAAAGTTTAAAATATTTTTCAGTTGGTAGAATTTTCAGGTTTAACTCAGCTCCTTACCTAAATTGTGGCATACAGAATGTATTTAGTTCTTATGAAACAACCAATTTTTATTTATAAATGAAAAATGTGAAGGCCGAAACAATTATTCATGGGCAATAATAACTATTAGTAGGTAAATATCTTGAAAGTCACGCCTAAAATTTACAGCTAATGAAACTGAACAGATGCGTTTGAGTATATCACAAATATATATAAAAATTCTCCAAGTAAGTTTTAAATCTGTCATGCGTGTAATAAGGCATCGGGAAAGAAATATATTCAGTCAAACAAGACCTCCTTTCTCTACAGATACAGCATACAGAACCTGAATATACTTTCGTTATTCTTCAACACGAATTGAGGTTGAGTATTAAATTACAACACAGAAAGAAAAATATTTAACAAAATGTTTAATTATTAATAAATGCCCGTAAGTGATGCTGCACACTTATCAAAATCAGATTCGTAAAAGACCAGTTAAATTTAAAAGTAACTACTGCAACTGCTAATTTCTCACTCGTATTTAATTCGTGTACTAGACTGTCACCTTCTAATTAAACATTACTATACTGTACAAACGTTAAGTTTAATTTTTACAAGTAACCGGCCAAAAAAACCTGCACATTCGTACCTCATGATAGCTCAGGGATGAAAAAAATGACACAAATCTAAGGTTAAATTAATTATAAATCAAACGCGCTGTATTAAAATGTGTAAAAGGTTTGATAGTTATTCACGTGTTTAAAATTCTACACGGAACATTCCATCTCCACTCCTAGGGGCTGAACTTCAACTGAACCGGCATGTTGAATGTCAGAATTAAACTCAGCAACTTCCATTACCCCAGGTTGGTTTCGCTTTATTTTCATGGAGCACCTCTCCATCCTCACCCCTAAAGGTACTTACCTTTCATGCCGTAAGGAGGTTGAAACTATGCACAGACAAGATAAGGAAATACTTTATCAATCTAAATAATTTTCTACGTAAGTATCGACCGCTTTAAGACATTTACCCCACATTTATAAGCACAGTTTTACATAATTATCCATAGTAGGTGACAAAATACAGTTACGCTGATTATTCAGACGTAAATCTATATGTGGGACCGTAAAATGTATAGAGTGTAGGAAATATTTTGGTTCGACTGCTCTTCAACTTTTTGTTTTTGATTTGACTGTCGCTGATTCACAAGATCGGATGCTGGGAGCGAGGTTACTCTTCTTCGAGACGTCGCTAAAAACAAGGCCACGGTCACTTTCCATTCCGCTTGCCCCACAAACGCGTTACGAGCCACAAAACAAGCACGAATACGTAAAACAAATACGCAACTTTCTCGAGATCCCCTCCTCCCACGCACTGGTACTAGACTTAGGCTAATATTGCTAAGGATCCTCTTGATCGGCCCCACGCAACAGTCGGTGAGACGGACGACATTCTTGTGGACGAAGTGCGCTGTAGCCTCTGTTTTCAGAAAAAATACTAGCACTGGAATTGATGATTTTTATGACAGTGGTCCAGACGTCTCACTAGAATCATTGCTTCGTCTCATCAATATACGTTAAACAAACTAAATATAAAACATAATATCAGTAACAGCAATTCCTTGTTTCTGTCCTTCAGGTGATACAAATTTACATTCATGTAAACCGAAACATATTGTACGTTCACCATGCTCTACAAGAAAATGCGTAGAAATAAAAATTAAAATTTACCGGCGAAAAAGTATTAGCAACCAGGATGAAAAATTATAGTCTTGCATCGCGGTTATGTAAAAAGAATTTTTCTTACAGAACAGTTTCACAACTTAATTGCTCACAAGGTGATAAATGCGAATACACAATTGATCGTTTTCTTACTTTGATCATAAATAAATGAAAACAACCAAATTTTGTCAGAAATCATTTAATTACATAAAAGACTGACACGATGCTTCGTCCTAAAACTGGGACTTGGACTAAAAGCGACAAAAATTGAGTGTCAAAATATAATTTATAATTGGTTTCCTTAGACTTACAATGAACCAAAACCATCGTGAACAGTCGATTAAAAACTATATTTGAGTAAGTATAATTTTTATTTATGTTCTTTAGAATTATAAACACCAACAAGTGTACACTTGATTAGTTGTATTATAAGTCTAAAGAACCGAAATAAGTATTTTATTTAAACAAATATAGTTTTATTTTGTTTTGGATTTATATTCGTGCAAATACATTTTAATAAGCCAAATAGATATAATGTTTGTTTACATATAATTTTCAATTTTGTCTTTTAGATTTTTAATATTCCAAATCCTTCAAAAGAGCCAAATCTCCAAGTCCCAATATTTTTTAAATACTTTTTATAATTTAGTTTCTGATTTATTACATTCCAAATCGATTGTAATAATCCTAATAAAAATTTATTTCTAAAGTAAAATTTTTATTTCGATTTTTGCAATGCAGCATTTGAAATCTAAGAACTATATTTTCTGAAATATTTCTTTATCGAGTATATATGTAATTGTAGAATTATAAATATGAAAACTACAAAAAATATTTTTTTTGAAATACAATATTTATTTTTTCTTGGATTTACAATACTTCAAATCCACTGTAAAAAGCCAAATAAAAATTTTATTTGTTTAAATATCATTTTTATAAAAGTTCCTTGGGCTTATAATACTTCATCAGGTGTGCAACTAATCTGGTTACTTTCATTATAAATCTAAAGATCCAAATAAGTATTGTATTGAAACTAATATATTTATTTTTTATTTGTGTTTTAGTTTCATTATACTCCAAAACTATTGTTTAAAGCCAAATAGAAATTATATTTGTTTAAATATAACTTTTAATTGAGTCTTTTAGATTTAAAATATTCCAAATCCACGCTAAAGAGACAGATAAAAATTATATATTTTTTAAAATATAATTTGTATTTGGGCTTGTTAGATTTACACTTCTCCAAACCTCTTTTTGCTGCTCCGAAAGCCAAATAAAAATTATATTTTTTAAATATTATTTATAAATGGGTTTTATGATTTATTTCATTCCAAATCGATTGTAAGAATCCTACTATGTTTTTTTAATCTCCTTGTGGTGTCGAGGTTTCTGGCAGAGAGATTCCCACTCTTTTAATCAGTTTGAGTTTCAAGTTGCTGTGGATTGGCCAACAGCACTCAAAGACGTACACAAACACCCAAGCCCTTGCCAGGAATCTAACCCGGGACCTCTGTGGTACGAGGCAGTGACGCTAGCCACTAGGCCACAGGAGGCCGGCAAAATTTTATTTAATAAGTAAAATTTTTATTTCGGTTTTTGCAATGGAGCAAAAGAAGTGGATTTATGACTCCGAATCAAATTCTCTTCTTATGGCACCATTTGCCCGATTCCCAAGTATTGTAACTTTAGACTGGTGAAATCTTTGATCTATATTAAGTTACTTGGAAATAAAATTCCGTTCTGCAACTGTGAATGAACCAATATAAAAGCAAACCTCGAGTGATTCATTTTAAAATGAAATTATGCGCCGTATAATAGGAAACGTTCCTTAGGGCCGGAGCAGAGTTTTAACCTTCATCGAAATTTAAACATTGAGAGGTGCGCAGGTGCAGGTTGCCAAACTTGAATACCCTGAACTGAATATTTCTGTTTCCTGGAAGCAAATATAAGACGAGGGAGAGTAAACTTGACCGGATTTCTTGTTTGGCGGAAAACCACTGGGAAACCTTGCGCGGAAAGGAGTTGACACTGGGAGAAGGTTCGCCATGAGAAGCGAGTGTGTGTGTGTGTGTTGTGCTGTGCACCCCAGAACCGGTTGCAGACTTTCGCTCAGCCAGAAAACCCCAGCCTCAGGTCTCACTGCCTGCATTTCCCAACACTGCACTCCTTTTTTTATAACAGCTTGCGCACGCTCCGATTCTCAGAGCGACGAATATGTTTTTCAGTGACAGAAAATTCCAATTCCCATCCATCAAATAATCCATTACGGTCCTCGTAATGATATACGTCGCAGAATTATATTATTACCGGAAAATATACTTCGTTACCGATTAGTCCTTCACCATTATCGTCTATTATGCAAAGAGTTCCTGGAGAGGAATCACTTCTTCTTCAGCGATTAAGCGAATATGGTATCAACTTTAACATTTCAATGTAATAAGGAAAACGATGACGCTTAATGCAGACGTGAGTTCGTCGTTAAACCACGGGACTCGACCATTAAGTGTGATAGAATTGAAAATATCAACCACCAAACGAAGGCGTTGGATGACAGGAAAGATAGCCAGAAAGTTGGTGACTTAGCTGAAGTTCACAGACGGCAGGCACCAAGTAGGGTTTGACATTCTTGAATTTTCGGTAGCACCGCCCCCTTCATCGGAAGGTTAGGAAAACATTTTCAGTGACGGACAGTCCGCATGGCTTCAGATGAAGGGAGCGGTGCCTCCGAAAATTCAAGAATCTCAAACAATATTTGTTGCCTGCCATCTGTGAACTTCAGCTAAGTCGACAACTTTCTGTCCCTCTTTCCTGTCCTTATTAATAGTTTTAATTAGCCTGACAGACTCATTTTCTGACGCATGCATGTAACATGATGAGAAGGTCTGGTTTAAAAGAATTGTGAAAAAAATTAACACATAAATAAATGTTGGATTATTAAAACATTATAAAACTGACGTAACTTTAAATCTGGAGTTTTTAAGTGTATCATTACAAAGTTGGCGCACATGTCTACTACAACTTATAAACGTGTCACTTTTCGTAACATGGACGTTCTGGATTTCTTTTATTAATTTGAGAATGTTCTACCGTGAAGTCAGATGCGATTGATCTGTATCGGCATCGCAGGTGCGTAGGCAATTTATCTTAAACGATTTTCCGTAATGTAGACACGTGGGGAACTTGAAAATTGACGATTTCTTTTGTGGAAAACTTAAACAATTTTGACAAAATGAACGTTTGTGGAATTAAACACTACTATGCGAAATTTTCTTAATGGAATATTAATGTCGGAAAATATTATTGAAAAGTTATGTTTCTGTATATATGGTAATACTGGGCAAAAGTTCCTGGTTTAAATTTTTTTAATTAAGTATTTTTATTATTTTAATTACGACTCAAGTAAAAAATTGGTGACCAAATACAAAAACTAGTGAATTTACTTCAAGAACAGAGCAAATGTTTTCAATCGAAGATGAGGCAATGAAAACGAATTAACGGATTGGTGCCGGGAATCGAATCCAGGACCTCCGCTTACCACGGAGTTGTTAGAGCTCCGCGTTATAACTCACTTCAGACAAGATTTTTCTTCCCCCAAATTGTTAATGTGAAGTTATATTGCTTATGATTTCTGTTGCTATTTTGTTTTCTTACTATTTCCTGAGGAATGCAAAGTTGACACGTAAGAGCGTCATTTTTATCATTCTTGAGTGCGTGCAAGGCACTGTACAATGGGTTAAGAATACCAACAGTTCTGTCTCCCAATAAAGTTGTTTTAATTAAATTTTTCGTGGTTTTGTACGTCCTTTTATATAAAACAGTACTTATTTAGAAATGGTAACTTTTTATTTAATGACATAATTGAAAGTATTTTGAAATCAGTAGACAATTTTAGTTTTGTCTTCGATTCTGCCACTTCAACACGAAAAAAAAATTCATTGCAGCTATTAATTCTAAATAAGTGATTATGCAGCATTATTTATATTAGGGCAATGGCTTAGTGATAACCGTGATACGTAACGACATTGTTGCTTTCACTGAAGTAGTACAACTTAAGCATCAAATAACCTATAATCGCACCTGTTGTTCATGACACAAGCTGCATACCCCGGAAGTTACACCCGTCAAAAAAACGATACTGTTCGTGAGGGTAGGACGGAATTCACTTTAAGATGAACTTTGTTACGGCTACTTGATAGTGTAAAAATTATTTTTAATACTGTGATCAAGGGAACATGTTCAGGATACGTCGGGAAATGCACCTATAAAAGTTAAGGGATGATAAGTACAGTGTGTGTGTGTTCCTTCCTTCCCCCTCCACCTCCACCTCCTCCCCTTCCACTACTGAGCACCTCGTACGCCATGCTATTTCTCACAACCTATGAGTGGCCAGCCATTCCATATAGGTTACAGAAAGAGTAGAGTTAGAGGAATTAATGCTGCCTGCTTTAAAACACCTAACACAACACCCATATTCAGATATTCACAGGTAAATTATTTACTATGCACAGAGATTGATTAAATTTGACTATTAAACGCTTAGATTTTGCACCATAAATGTAACAAGTGACTGGGAAGCACGAAACTATCTATATTTTAGTCAACTCTTTCGAAACAGGCAAGCTGTATCAAATCACAGTTATCACGCTTGCAACTTTTTCCTTGCGCGAGTATAAGCCTGGACCAGTGTGACACGAGACCTTAGGCACACTCCAGGTAATTAATGTCGTTAAAAAAAATATTTCTCACGATCATTTAAATAATTTTCTGACGAAAGTGGCTACACTTCAAAGTTTAACGAATAATTCCGTGCCTAAATATTTTTGTAGAGATCATTACTAGGGTGAACACTACACTTGGCATCCAGGTTCTCAGATTTGTGTTTACACAATTATTTTTCTTTTCCCCGACTACCACTTTTGTTGATTTAATGTGTTTTGAATCGTTAGGTATTTTCTTTAGCACAAAATGTTTGCATCATTTTGAAGATTCAGTTCAAAAAAATAAGTACAAAATCATTAGACTTCAAGTACTAACGAACACTTCACTAACAGAAAATATATATAAATAGTGCAATAATGTAATAAGAGTTCTATAAAAATAAGATTATGGGTTCAATAACTAGGCTATGGTTATGGCTGCCAACCACCTATGGCTTCCTCATGAATGGAAAAAGCATAGTGCTATGTGTATCTCTCTATTGCTAGTACTCTACTGGAGAGTTGAGGCTATAATCCCATCCCGGTGATACCTGATAACAGCAACTTCCTTCAACAAACTTTCCTGTGGCCACACACATGTACGGGTCCACTTCCGGTCAATTAAGGCTTTTACATGCGGACGATGTAAAGCGTGTAGACTGGCATCAGGATAGTAACCAGACTGAACTTGACCGGTGATTTTTCCAGAATTTTCACACGATATTAACATCAGTCGACAACCAACGTACGGCTGCTTGGGGATTATTTACAATAATTTATCTCCTGTAGATCTTTAATGACCTTACTTGGTCAGCATGGTCTTGCACAGAAATACGGTCTCCAGTTATGCCCTAATTTTTTTTACTAAGTACTATTTTCAACTGATTTGTAAGGGGAAACTGTCTTCAATCTCGACACTTGCTGCCTGAATCTCCCCTGAGGCACGCTTTCCGTAGATTAATTTGTTAGTGGTTCCGTTTGAGTCATCATATCAGTTGCATGAGGTAATTTCCTGATATTCCAAAAGCACAAGAGGGAAGGTAAAGGGTCACAGAGGGCATCGAGAATGTCACACGTTACTTATGTGCTTCCTGTGCACAGATGGGAAGGTCTCTTCGCGTTCCATTGGTTACGGCGAAGGGTCACAAGGGGCATCGAGAAAGTCACACGTTAGTTTTAAGTAATACTGATCTTCGAAGCGCCAACAGAGAAAGAGAGATGAAAGTGGCGGAAATACCTAATTGTGCGCCTTCCCCTTTACGTCAGAGCCACGTAAGACGTGTTTCGTGCATATACATAAGATATAGTTATGCGAACCACACGCTGAATAGTTTCAACGTTACAGGAAGTTATCCGTAAAAGTGCAATCAAGCATCACGCAGCCCCACACAATCATGAAAACCCAACAAAACATATGACCTAGCGAACTAAGTGGTAGTATTTAATTTTTATGAATGATGTCATCTGATATCTCCCTGATCATGTTTCATGCCACCAGAACTTTCTGATTGAAAATTAAAAAAATATATTTAAAAATATATATTTTTATTCAGGAGTCGTTTAAAGAGGCGACCAGTATTTCATCTGAGCAATCGTAATTGACAGATCCTGTTTTCTAAAGATCAACGATCAGTAATCTTCCTCCTTCATCTCTTCCTCTTTCCTCCACTTTTTTTTTCAACATATGCTGTCATGACTTCCCCCGCTCTAGCGATGTTAACAATAACCTTTCTCAGTTCAGCGACGATACAGTCTTCTGGACTTGAAACAAAAATCCTAACAGCTCTCTTACACCTCGTTCCTCAACACTCCTCGTCATCTCTCCACGAATGGCACTTAACCATATCAAAACCTCTCTGGTAATATTCCTAAACCGAAAATATCCTGTTACCTACATGCAGAAAAGTCCCATTTATATAATTTTATAAAATCTGGTAATCTCTTCCTCATCCTTAGCCACCTATATCTGGATTTACCTAACCCAAACATTCAGCTTATTCCCACGTGTCTGACAACTTAAGAATTAAGCTTGTCAATTATATACTCCAGAACCGGCTTCTGACATCCTAAATCCCTCCTCCATACGCACAAAATCTTCGTCCACCACTCCGTAATATGCTATAACCACGTCGTTTCTGTTCTCGTCCCACCCTTCAATCTCTAAAGGCCCTGGAAAGAAGAATCCTTCTTTTCTGCATTTGACTTCACTTCCTCTACCCATCCATCAACTTATTCCAACATCATCGTCTTCTAAATTTGTTCACTGCCCACCAAAGCATCCTAAGCCAACCAATCCATGAAAATAACATCCCAAAAGTCACCATTCTATAAGCTTTGGACGAGAACCTAATTTCTAATATATGTATCCCCCAGTAATCATCCTCCAAAACATGAAAAGAACATACCCAAGCATAACAAGACTTACAGTTCCCCAATTTCCCATTATACTGTAACCGTCCGAACATAGATCAAATGAAAATCGAAGTCTAAACTGGAAACTTCCGTTTGGATTCCTTTTTCACGTTCCAAAGCGACAAATTTAAGTTTGCACCAATCACCCGCCAAACAAAAGAAATAATAAAAATTATTATAATATCTATGCCCCTTCATATTACCATAAAAATAATAAAAGATCCCAAGCCTCATGCTGAAGAGGAGCTATGACTGCTAAAGACTCAGGTCCTTTTATAACAATGAACACAGAAATGAGAATTAGCTTCTAATGAAGCATTTCCAATGATATTGTTTCTAATTATATTTCTACAATCGTTTTATATCTTTTACTTTGTATTACATATTAATAGGTTTCGCAATAAAGAGTTCTTTAACAATAATTAATATTACGTTATTAAAATGAATATTGCGTACACAATTTAAAGCAGAATAACTTTTTTTAATTAACGGGTTACATGAGGGTGATCCTGAAACAGGCAACTCCCCTTTAATAGCATAGGAAGGGAATTGAAAATGGGGGATGTGTAAGGCAGAGAAAGGATTCATTAGGGCCCCCGGGCTAATAATTTAAGGATCCTTCCCGGTGTTTCACCTAAAGAGATGCTGGGAAAACCAATTGTTAAGCGAAAATAACAATTTCAATTGTTCAGTAAACAGCGAGAGAGATTTTATATGTGCAATGGATTAAGAACCACAACGTTGTCAATGTACAACTTATAAAACAACGACCAACAAATGATAGTATTGTTCAATACATTTGTAATCATTTTCTGTATCTTCGACGAACGTATAAATTTATTAAAAAAACTTTCCTTAATATCTCAATTTCCAGTTATGACATATAGTTTTCTTTAAATAATATAACTTGTCCCAATTTTTTTTTGAAAAATTACGGTGATTTCTTCGGGGAACATAACATTCCCCTTGGGTCCGCCTCTGTTCTATTCTCGAAATATATACCGCGTAGAGACCACACGGTATTGAAAAGGGAAAATGTTAACGAGTGAAAGCGAGTAATAAAGTGGTCGTCTTCTACGTCACGAATGGAAAAATAATTATACGTAATAATATGGCAAGTACCACATATAAGTTCCAGTCAGCAAGTATAACTTCCGTGCTCACTGGACGAGAACCATTAAATGTAGAAAGAATACACATAATCCGTAGTAGACCTCATTTCCGAAAAAAAAAATCGTTCATTTGTTAGGTATGGAATCGATTTTCTTCGTATTATCTGAACAGACACTTTCGCGTTTTACGTGTGTAGTCTATAATCTTCGCCTTTTGCGGCATCCTTATGTAAGAACGCGGAAACATGCACAGGTTTGTTCTGCGTTACGGACACCTTCAACACATTCTTTGCAAATTGCAGGTGGGGTAACTTGGCTTTCCGGCGGATTAGTTCATATCGGACCGCTGAAAATTTATCAAATATCACACATCGAAGTTTATCATCGTGGAAATCTCGGGATGTGTATGTATATGAATAACTTGAATTGATAATTGGGCGACAATTTTACGTAGTTGGTGTTTCTAACGGCAAGTCTACTGACTTTGAGCGACAGGCTCAACATATCATGTCGTCACTGCCGAATATCATAAAGACATCGTTTCGTCTTACTAAGTCGACAAACGAGAAAGTTGCAGCAGAGGAAATCGTGCAGTCTCAAATAATCGTATGACATTAAATTACAAGTCTGAAGTAACTTATGAGGTAGAAGTCGTCGCGTTCCCACGAGAACATGTCTGGACGACGCTGATGCTCCAGTTACGGCGTCTCTTCGTTCGTTGACGCCTGCCTGTAATGTTTCGCGGTTTGCTTATACATTTCTTACTGTCTTCTGTTCCAGTAACATCGTGTACCGTCGTTTTGACAAATGTTATGTTTGCGCAATCCAGTAGAGTCCGGCGGAGTTGTTTGTAGACCTAACGTAACTTCTCGTTTAATTAGCTCTCGCAGGTAAATATTTGCCGGTGGTGAGAGGCGGCGTGTCGCGTATGTAGGCCAGTGGCCTGCCTCCAAGTCTGCCCGTGGCGGAAGCTCTGCCTCAGCGCCTACTTCACGGAACTGCCTGCTTTCTTCCCCGACAAATCATAGTCTGCACGCGTGGCTTACACAACACGTAAACCGTGACGAGTTATTGCCACCGCAGAACGTAAGCTTCTTTCGTCTGCATACGTGCCTCCGTAATTGTTGCGTGTGGCCGTAATTTTGGGAGGTGGTCACGGGAAAGGCCGAATCTAAGAAAGCGGCGGAGAAACGATTATGACCGCTTCATTCACTTACGATCTCGTTCCGGACTTTAGAAACTTGTGGTGAGCCGCTCGGCTCAAGAGGAATGACGCTGATACAAACGGTAGCAAGTCGCGGGATTCGTGACGGGTCCGATTTTTAATTTTTTTTATTGCAAACTTTTATCCGAAGATATTGCAGTTTATCTGACATGTTATATACATATTCACAGAATAAATAATTGACACGATTGCTTGTATAAATTGAAAAATCCGTTGACCATCAAAACGGGTCCGATTGGAGTCGAAATTCTGGTCCGATCATTCCGATAACAACTTTCCCTGGAGATAGCTGCGGTGAAGTTTTCATGCATGCCCTCTGCTCATTCGATCCCCGATCCAAAAAAAAAGAGGCACATTAGCCAGTATTCCTTCCGTGAAATGACGTATACAGGGTGTCAAAAAGAATATTGAATATTTAAGATGTGGTAGTAACCATCAAAACAAGAAAAAAATTCACATAAATATGGGTCCGGAAACGCACAGTTTCTGAGATACGTACACTTGCCAACCTGACGTCCATTTATGACACTTGCTATAGGAGCAGCATAAAGAACATATTTTCTGACTCCAACAAAATAGGCAATACGTTAAATTAATGATAATGAGCCCCATTTAATCTTTTTGATAGGATGCATGGTCATAGTAATGCGCCTGCTGAAGGATTGCCCTCTTTCTGCAAATGTACAGGGACTTTCATCAGTCCACATGTGTCGGCTATGGAAGTTCAGACCGCCTCGTTGGTAAATAAAATCTTCGACGAAACCAATGTATGCGCAGCACACTTATGCGGGAGTTTCAATCTTCTGGCCTTAGTGCCTGGACGTGCTGATCATGTAGTACCGCTCAGACAAGAGTATGACTCGCGCCTTCTGCTGCTGCCAATCGCCGCACACCGGTTCCAGGTCTTTGTAGTTCATTGCCCTCCGTCTTGTGGGGTGTTAGAGAACCAGTGTCCTCAAGACACATTCACAGCCAAACGTCTTCTGCCGCTATGGACTAGTGTACAGATCTCAGAAAGCATGTGATTTCGGACCCATGTTTATTGGGCTTTTTTTTTAAAGTTATTACCACTTCTCAAAATATTTGACACCTTTTTCGACATCCTGTATATTCTAACGTCAGCTATCCGGAACGTCATATTACCTCCACTTTAATTTTAATGCCCTGTTCTGTACAAACGTTTTTTCAATTTAAGATACTAAAAGAACCTTAACCGCCAAAGTATACAGCACTTTAAGATTTCATTTAGTCCTGCGACTTTTTACTAAAACTAACTGCAAAAAAATTACTTGTTACTGTACTGTTAAACCTTTGTCTCCAATGAGTCTACACAACAACATTAATGAATTAAGTGGCAAATTATTTTTAAATGTATCTTTGTATAACATTAATAATGTACAAATGTACAAATCTTATTCAAGATTGGCGATGTCCTCAACTGTGCCAAATGTAGGGCTTAGTTGCTTAATTTTTAACCTAACGAATTAGGTTATATAAATCATACTAAGGTAAAACGTTGCTGAGGTAGAAAAATTATGTCGCTATGGCTGAAAAATTTTCTCGTGCAGTATAAACCGTAAAAGTCCACCCACTTGACCACAGTGTTGTCATTTATAAAATTGAGCCGGCCATTCACGAAATGGACGAAATCCAATATCATCCGTTTATATAACACCAAAATATTGATCACGTAAACTGCCACGTCACTTGTTAATGCTCGATTATTTGATTTGTTATTCATAATTATTTGGTTTAAAATTTGGTTAAGTTTTCGTAAATTGAATGCAAATTTACTTCTCTGAGTATGTTTCTCTGTACAGAGAAATGAGGAAACCGTAAAAGTAAGGGGGAAATGACTCAGAACCAGATATAATCAGACAAGAGCTTACTCTTTGAAGGTTGAGGACGAAGTGAGACTAATTTGGACCACGTTTTCAACGCTATCAAATACCTGGACGCCGCTCCACATGAGGTTCCCCATTCACAAACAGCTGGATGACGGCGTCACTGCATTTTGGACTCACGGCTTAATTACAGTGCCAATGTACACTGACTTTCCAATACACCAGTTCTCGAGTTGAGTCCCCGGCGTTTAGAACTGAATCAACGAGCTAACTAGTCACTGTCATCCCCATATACGTTGTTGGTCAAGAACGGCTGATGGGAACGTTTTCATGATACAAACACCTTTGTGAAGAATCACTCACTGATTAGATCGATGCTTACATGACTGTATTTTTGCTCACAAAAATTTTGTTTCTCTTCGTATGCACATTCAGTTCGATAAACATGTAATAGAAGAATAGATATTTTAATGTTATTCTACACGTAGGAAATATAGATTTCCAAGCACATGGTTATATTTCAACAACTGACGGATGATAAAATATTTTATCATTAGGAAGAACGTAGCTATAATATCCCCGATTGATAAATTTCTTCTTTTCATCCTCCCTACTATCTTCTCAATTTCTCAGCAATCTGAATGCTTTAATAAACATTTTCATTCATAGTGAACTTTTTGCTGTAGCAGTATAAACATTTTTCTTCATACAATAGTGCACAAGGAATTTATTGCGTGTTCTGAGATAAATGTCAGGCGACGACAGATCCATTACGCTCGATATTCATATGCTAATGGGAAGTCATTTGCGTTAACTTGGAAGTCTATCGTGTATTACTTCCTGCATTTGTGAATATTTTTTAACTGCGACGGAGATACACTAGTTTGAGATCTTGAGTTGATCAGAGGTAATAAAAACTTGAAACAAAAAGACATATCCTCAACAACCAAACCCCACCTCAAGGACTTCCAGCCTAATGGAATAGCAAAACAAAAAGGTAATAATAGAACCTGTAAGTCGTAGTAAAACGAGTAAATGGCAGTTTACCAACTGTCACGGATCAATCAGAAAGGCACGTTAAATGCCGATATTACTTTACGCCCCATGATGAATAAAATTTTCCGACAAGTATTCCAAATTTTGAGTATTAAATAAAAAGTAATTGTAGGCCTATTACTTCACTTCCGGCGCTGTAAATTTTGAACCGAAACCCTTTTTACGTTCCTTCAATTGAAAATAGTAAGAGAGAAGCCATAATAAGGCATATGTCCCCCTTCAGATACACGGCATGTGTCTGTTTTGCCCTCAACTCACTCCTATTTATAAACTTTATTGAACAGCATGCAATATGTTCGTTGTATTACTTTTTAGAAATTCAATGCACATTACCAAGGTCACCGTTTTTAAAAGGAAGGAGAGAGAAGGATATGCAATTAAACAAGTGAATATTTGACGAATGAAAGGAAACAGCAACACAAAAATACCCTTCACCGTGTAACCAATTTATACAGTGGTAAGTCAAACAAAAAATGCATTCCATGCATTTCATTTTTACAGAAAACAATACGAAATTTACAATTGCATAATTTTCCAACACAATGACCATAATCTTCAATAAAATTGGTCCATCGTTGCATAAACTTTATGATAATCCGAGGAAAAGGGGTTTTCCTTGGAATGCGTCGCTTCTTTCACACTGTCTGTTCAGAATCATCCTTCACGGTCGTTCGGCCGCTTCTTTTATGGATTTCAGACCACAGAGAAACGGTTGTTTCCTTCGCTACACAGCAGAGTGATTTAAATTGCTAACTTTGTACCTGCCACAAGCGTAAAAAAAATAGTACCAACTGGCGGCGTGTTCATAGCGGACGTGGGTCCTCAGGGACGAGTTTCTACCGGACCTTTTCCCCATTCCCCCTTCGTGGATCAGGGAGATGGAAACTACGCAAATAAAAATAACCCCTATGACGTCACAAGCTTATTTCGAATTGTAGGTTGAAATGAAGAACAATCCTCTGATAACTAACCCAAACGGCCAAATAGAAATTATGTTAATGTGCAAAAATGGACAGCCAGAAAAACATACAAGTATTTAAGTGAACTTTAATTAAAATACAACAATTATCGATTCTGATGTCGCCTTCAACAGGCATATAAAGAATAATCTTTTAATTTAACCACATGAGAAACAAAATTATTACATATTTTAATAACTAAGGTTGAATCTCATTAAATTTTAATAATAAGTTATCTGAACAAAAATAGTTGCAGATTAATTTTTAAAACTAGAAGGTCCTGGATTATGAAATTGTCAATATTTGGTAAAGAAACTGTTCTGGTTTTAATATTAAATCAATGTATAACAGCTCAGAAAGTAATCTGGTTTTATAATTACCATTATGTTTTATAAATAAATAATTTTATCTCTTATTTTATCTTATGCTTGCGTACTTCGTGTATTGACTATGCCATGTAAGTTATGTACTGAATTTCATATTAAAACGCTCTCTTTTAACATTAATCTTATCATTACTATTTATTTTTTTATCCTCAGTATTGTCATACTAAAAAAAGTAGGCTATCTGGATTCTTTTCGTCCTTGTTGTTGTGGTATTCAGTCCTAAGACTGGCCTGATGCAACCCTCCATGCTAACCTATCTTTCGCAAGCCTTTACATTTCCACAAACCTACTACATCCCACAACCTCCCTAATCTGCTCAGCGTATTCCATCCCTCTTCTGTTCTTTTCCCACACACTTCCCTCTAATGCTAATTTTACAAGACCCTCATTTGTCAAAAAATGGCCTTCCCTTGAGCAACGTCCTCCATATTGATCGCTCTTCCCCTATTCTGTTTAGAACTTTATCATTAGTGATTCTCTCCACCCATCTGATTTTCAGCATTCTTTTATAGCACCACATTTCATTTACCGGAAGGCAAAATAATAGTTAAATTATTTTTTAATTAACTTAATAGTAATTACAAATCCATACAAGTTTCTGAAATGTTATACAGTGTGCATTTGCTTAAAGTTAATCAGGGCAGTTTATTTGAGCAATATTTACATTATTATGGTTCGGGATTCATATACTTCTAGTTTTAAAACTTCATCTCAAACTCTTTTTGTCCAATTTGCTTATTTTGAACTAATTTTACTTAATAGAACTTAAGATAGTTTATATTCTTATATGTATTTTTGCACATTAACTATTTCGCCATTTAGGTTAGTTATTAGCCTGCATTTACAAATACATTTGGAAAAGACCACTTGTGACGTCACAAGGGTTGTTTCGTTTACGAAGTTCCCAACTACCTGATCAATGAAGAGGTAGACTCTGTAAGGGGTGTCAAAAGTTTTAGAATTATCTGACCGTGAACCATTATGTCAAATTGCCCTTCTGACGATTTACGTATCTGGGTGAAAGTTTAGTCTTTCTGATCGGAGGATCAGAAATGGCAAATGGTAGTCAGACTAAATTTATTTAATAAAATAAACAAGAACAAACACTGTAAAAGTCTCAATGGTCTGGTCCTCGATTTGAATGGTCGCTCGAATTCTCGGTTTAAACTTTTGACCACAGCTGGTAAAATCTCTCACGTACCAATTGCATTTCAAAGGATTCTGTTGCTCGTCTCTCTTAAAACTGGCTAAAGATGAGAACGACGTTGCATCGCGAGTCAAATAATTAAGATAATAAACCATACAAGCAACGTCAGTTAAGCAAATATAAATAAACTGCGTAGTTGTGTTTATACAGTCCAAGAAAATGCACAAGGACGTTCATTATGAAACGCTTACTCATTGATTACCAACTTAGAGAATGCGTTACACAAATCCGGCCCCACAGAATGTTCGCGAAGCAAATAATAGCTTTCCAGTCAGAAATACGATCAGCAGCCGAACCAGTTTCTCGACGTAAAAACTGTAAAATAATTCAGTCGGAATCACTTACCAAGTCAAGCCAAGGTCAAACTTAGGAATTACAAATTATTAGCTCGTTTTCCATTTCGTTCTCTCGGCCCTTCGAGTAATGTTTTGGAGATAACGAAAAATTCTGAGAAATATGAAAAAATTATGTGGAATTAAATTTGTGATTTTCTAACTTGTTGTAGTATTCTTTGCGGAAGTTGAAAGGCTGGAGTTAACCTTAAGGAATCTTATCCAGGCGAATATTCTATATATCTTTCTAGTGTGACCGATGCAATAAATATTAAATAATTTAGGTGTACGTCATATGACAGTAATGTGTTTTATAAAAGAAAATCCATTTCACTTCTCCCTGTCAGTAAATGAAAAATCTGAAGAATTTTGAATGTCTCCGAATGATTGCACATATTAAGATGTGCTATCTTGCAATTTTGATTAATTTCATTATTTCCAAAAATCCTTCTTCTGCCTCTCGGGTAAAGGCATGTTCCACTATTTCGCGTGTACAACTGGAGAGAAATAGCAAGTCGTGGCGAAATACGATGTAAATGGATGACAAGTAGAGAGTGTGGTAAAAAGATCTTGACGCTGCCTGTACATCCCTTTACCAAGAATAGAATGAATATTTTTATAAATAACAGTAGCCACGTTGCATTGACTCTCGTTCTCCAGAAAAAATACTCCTGCTCCACTTAGCCCGTTCTTGTACTGCCTAATCAATATGCCATGCTACTTCTAGAGAACTTTAAATGTTCTCTCCATTTCTATTTTTAAGTTGGATAGCTTTTTCTGTTATTATTTGTATCCCTAATTCGTCTATTGTGGTCTCGTTTCTGGTTTTCTCTTCTCTAGTGCAGCCTTGATCTCATCTCAGAAACATAATTTCTGATGCTTGTAATTGCCATAATTCTTTATTTTTCATCGTTCATCTTCTTGTTTCAAATATTATTGTGAGAATTGCCATCGATCTGTATAATTTAATTGTTTTCCTATTTAAGGTTGTTACACTATTTGAGTTCAAATGATGGTCAATAACAGACAGTATACATATCTTTCTAGTACAAGTCTCCGTGACCAAGATGACACAAGTAAACTTCATGTGGCGACTACTTGTGTGTTTGAATTGTTCATATGAAAGTTTTATATACATGTTTTAAGAATTACAGCAGGTATAGCGAAAAATATTGTGGTATTAATTTGTCTTTCATTTGATATCTAAATTTAAAGAAATTTAAGCACCTATATTACAATACCTATGCGTATTACATAAATCAGGTCTTGGTTTCAATTGTTAAGATGAATATGTCAACAGGAAAAAGAATCTGTCACGCTCCGTAGAACTTCCCGTACGTTTCCACAGATGTCTTGACTGGAGGGGACGTAAAATAACACCAAGAGTCTGGAAACATTTCCACAATTTAAACTCAATTAAGGCAAAAACTATAAAAAAATCTTTAACGTTTCTCACAAAATGTTTAACAGTACCTTATAATTTGTAATAAAATATTCAGATAGAAATTTAACGTCAGTATCTTACTTTCAAATACAGTGATACGGGAATTATTTGGTAACGAATAGTAAAAACCAAAGCGTTCCCTGTAATGTTGTGCGGCACCATATACTTCAATATTGTATTAAACGTTATGAAATACGATTTCAAAATATATGGAATCTCATTTTTAGTATTTTACTAGTGTTTATCATCATTTTGTTTCATGAAATTGAGGTTGTTATTTTCAAAAAACCTTGTGGGTCAAAGGTGATACAAAAATAGAGCAGTTTTTAATTTTTCCCTATTTTAATCAGTCACATGAATAACCAAAACCATAATTTAATTTTGAATTCAAATTTATTCAGCAGGAGTTTCGGCACTGGCATGGTAATCTACAAATATTAAAGACAATTTTTTAAAAAATTACCATTTGTTTAAAATTATAACAATATAAAACAAATTTGTTTCCTTTTCAATGATTTAATGTTAAAAAAATTTTACATACCCTCATATAATATTAAATCCCTTCATGACATACTCGGTTATAAGTTGGAGGAAATGAACTAAGGACAAGGGCCTAAAGCAAGTAATTTATTTTGCATGTCTCGTAGGTCGAACTAACTACCCTAGTACTTCCAATTGCCAGCAAATCGGCGTTCATATTAAACGTCAAACTCATGTCTCGTCACACTTATCGTTGGCCGAAACACTTGATGTGACCTGGTCTGGGACTGGAAGCAAACTCCAACCTTCCCCTAAAGTGTGTCGCAGAAAATCTCCTCTCGGACGCTATTACTGTGATTGGTTAATTTTTGGAACGTGACAGGGAAGGGCCTCTTTCCGATTTGGTTAGACAAGCTATTCAAAGAGCGGGCCAAAGGAAAGTAAAAAAAGTTAAGCGGGCCAATATAATTTAGAGTTGAAGCATCGTAATGCTACAGTGTTTATCCCTAAAAACTAAGAAAAAGTACTTCGAACTTCATCTTTGGAAACACTGCACTCAGAATCAACTTTACGTTTCTTAGATAACATCTTGGGGCAATTATTTTTACAATAAGCAGAATAAAACTATAAACCCAACAACACTAAGACAGGTGTGAATCAAGAAACGTTTTTCGATATCTAGCCGCGGTAGAGGGGGTCGCTACTGCGAAGAGGCTCCGTTGCCAAGTTGCCTCTCATTCTCAAAATAACATTCCAATATCTAGGATAAGTCAATAAAATTGTCTGTCGTCACTGATACAAAACTAAGAGAGGAAAAAGAGCCTGTATTATTTTTTTATTCGTGAGATTAGGAATAATGTCTCGCGGGCCGAATAGAGCATTTCAGGGGGCCGTAGTTTGCCGATCACTGAGTTAGATCACTATTCCCAGGGAAAAGTGGCGGTATCCCTTGTAGTCAATCACATCACCGGATTGCCTCCACCCATATTTTCTGTAGCCTTGGCCTTGGCCTGGGCAACAGGTTCAATACTAGAGCCAAAACTAAAACCAGCTACACAGCTTAGGGTTTCTCTAATCCCACCGTGTGCCTTTGCTCGCCCGTTTCCAGCCGTCTGACACACACACAAGGCCTCAGGCCTTTATTTAAAGGCAACAAAATTAATACATAAACAGCCTTAATTGAAGACCCAAAAAACGCTCTATAATTTGTATCGAGTCAGAGTTGAAGGTAGTCCTGTAGTTCATATTCTTCTTATTCCTCTCCGTAACCGTCTGTCAGACGATGGTAATTGTACCTCGAAACTTTTTTCTTTCCATTTCGCAGTTGCTGTAATCTGGACGCAAAAAATTACAGCCTTGAAGAATTTTAATTTCCGGAACTTATTGGCCTAGGAATCGATCGATCTATATCAACGTTTACGTGTACTAATCAGCTTCATAGTACCTAGTCACATTTACAGAGTTGCTCCTCATTTCATGTTATTTTTCCAATACAATTATCATATTTGTTGCAACTACGGAGAGAGAAAGTTTCCAGCTACAGACGTAGACGGCAGCACAATCCACACATCCTCCAAGACGAATACACCAAGTGTCTTCTTGAAATCAGGCTATATCCTGTCGCACGTCCATAAAACTAAGTCATGCTCCACACAAGCTTTCTTCACCTTTCACTCTTCACTTTCCCTAAATAGTTTAATGACCTTCTAACGCAAAACGCATTCACACGAATCTTACATGTCATTATCAATTGTAGTGATTAAAGTCCTGTCTTTTCTGTTTCAGGTTTTGTAGCAAATTTGCCACAATAAGTTGGAACCCGTAAGTAGAACGTTAATAACATATTCTTATACGCGGATAGAAATCCGTCTCACTTACGCATTGAAATGTAACGACACCCGTCGTAGCTTATAAACTACCAACGTTAGTTATCAAACTGAACAATATTCAGATACGTCACTGTTTTTACATAATTTAGCATATTTAGTATTTTAATACCTTAATTTAGTTTTTAATTATTTTATATTTAATTGTTTGTCGTGCACGATTACATCAAAATAATTTAATTTAATTTAATTTTAAATCACTCTTAATTATTTACTTACCTGAATAAATCCTAATTTAAGAACGAGGCGCGATTTATATAATGAATTCATATAAGCGGAAATTGTAATGTTTCATTATAATTTATTTATTTCTAATATTCCAATTAAATTCCACATTAATGTTGAAAATTGAATTACATGGCCCTAAGATTATTTTCTGTTATATACCCTGGCATAATATCAACAAAGTTGAAGTTAAAAACACTACTCGGAAAACTGAGAAACGATTGTATAACTCAATATATATTTAAAGGTTGTATTTTAACGTCTGATTTTTCTAATAAGAAGTAAAATTTCCGACTTAATTTTATTTTATTTTTTACAATTTACAAAAAGGAAAAATCAACGTTTCGGTACTTATTTGGACCTTCTTCAGGTTATTATATTGTGGAGAAACATTGATAAATCACGTGTTAACATGAAAACCTAATTTAAACAACAATATTTTATTAAATATACTCGTACGTAATTTGTATAATCAATCAACAATGCTATCTCAATCTGAAACTAAAAATGGTATTTTTGACAATGAACATAGAAGTACGATTAAAATTACCACATATTTCTAAAATGAAACCTAATGAAGTCTAATTTTAATACTTGCCCTGTTGTGTAGTGGCTAGCGTCAAAGGACTTGGGCGTCTGTTCCCCTTACACTGAATATGAGCACCTTAAAATGGTGAATTAGCCCCTAATGACCTTAGATGTTGTTGCGACTTAACTTCTAAAACATGACTTTTAAAGCATACAACGAAGTCTCTGCACAAGTGTGTTACAAGGCGGGCTGTTGATTTAAAAACAAACAAAAAAGTGGTTTTAAGCGCCAATCTTATTGATTATTTAAAGTTCGATGACGCTACATTGCTTAGTTTCTGATACTGAACCCTCTCAGTGAATTTGTAAACATTGAAAAAATTGGCCGTTGTTACGTGATGCATTAATTTCAGGTCTCACTGCAACCAATATGAAATTCAAGGTATATTCTGCTCTGCGGAAATCTGTTCCTTCATTTACAACAATGAAATATTGACCGTACGAGCTGCCAAGACGAACAAATGAAGTGATCACGCCGGAAATGGTGACAAATATCAACAAAATGGTATTGTACGTCCGTCAACTGAAAGAGACAAGAACGACGTTTTTAAACTTGCTGTACGTCGTATACTGACCAATTAATTAACGTGAGAAAGCTGTGAGCAAAATATGAGCCGCGTTTCTTTTCAATAAATTGAAAACAACTTCGTGAGGATGTTTCAATCGAGTGTTTGGCGACGTTTGTGTTGATTCAAAACCACGGATGAAGAATGGGCCCGTCACTTCACAAGTGAGGCGAAGGAAGAGCAAAAAAATGGACTGAAAGGAACGAAACGGCTTCAGAGAAAGCGAAGACAGTTCCATCTGCTGGCAAGGTCATGGCGCCAGTTTTTCCGGCTTCGCATGGAATAATTTCCACTGATTATCTTCAAAGACAATACAAAAACAATCAAGGCGTATGTTATGAGAAATTTTTGCAGCGTTTGATCGATGCCATCAAGAAAAAGAAAGTGTTGTTTCTTGACAATAATGCTTAAGTTCACACACCCACCACCCCCCCAGTCAAAATCAATGAGTTAAAGTTGAAATATCTTTCTCATGCACTCCATTCGTCAGATTATTTTCCCATTCTAAGATTGCCTCGTTGTTAAAGGATTTGCCAACAATGAAGAAGTGGAGGATCTCGATGATTCTCACTTTAAACATGGTGTGGAAGCAACTGGGAAAAGTGTATGGAACTAAAAGGAGACTACGTTGAGAAATAAAGATATTTTTTATGTTTTCTTTTTTTAGGTAGGGTACTTTTCGAACTTCCCTCGTACAGTTTGGTGTTAATACTTGACGATAACACAATTCAATATTTCATTCCTCTTCGATAATACAATCTGCACAGACTTCAGTTGGCTAAACATACAGAAATCAATTTATTTAGTACTTGAAGTAAAAAAAGGTTTAAAATATTTTGATATTATCGCGAAAAACTCACGTGAAAGAAATTGTTATTGACCTCATTTTCTTCTGATTCGTCAAAATGAATTAAATGGGCACCAAAAATTTAGATTTTTTTCAGTTACCTTTGCAGATCTTTCTTTTTATTATTGCGTTCAGATTAAAGTTTGGTCAGTGCTCAGTCATTGAATGAGCGAATATTGCCTGACCTAGCCATGTCACATTAGAATCAGTAAATCAAAAAACAGCACCCATGAACTGTTACACTTCCAAAGTATGTAGAAAAATTAAAGTACTGTGGACTTTCTGAAACCTCAAATTATTGGTTTGCTTAGATGAAAACGAGACAAATAGTAATTCCTACACATTCCTATTATAGTTATGAAATAAATATTATATTCCCAATCAAACGCCTTAATGCGTGTCTGTGATTTACTAAAAACGATGCTCCATTTTTCTGGATAATGTGAAGAAGAAGCTATTTTTAACCACTTGTAGTATTGGTTTCAGCTGTTGACTTATCAATTAATTGCGAGTAACAGCATTTTATGCCATTTCAAAACAAAACTGACACTGAATTTTGTAGCTTAAGAGTCAAAAATTTGAAAAGTTAGGGGAAAAATATAATTATTTGTTGATAGTAAATATAATTATAAATTGTAAACTAATGTTCCTGTTTTATTTAGATATTATAGTGGCTTGAACAGTGCAAGTCATTATCGATCTTCTACCTTGAAATATATTACATTTTTACATGAGAAAATTGCTTTTCTTAAATGTTAAATATAATTACTTAATAAAAGCAAACAGCTTTGCTTTGTCCATGAATTCGATGAGCCCCCGGATCGCATTATGATTTGAACGGAGGTCTTCTTGACCTGAATGGTCCGTCTTCAGACATCAGAATCAAAGATTATGTGTTGCACAGTAAGGCTCCGGTCGCACACATCACAAATGGGCTTCTCAGATCTAGAAAAAATATAGGGATGAAGTGATCTGATTCTAGAAACTACTATTCGTTCTCTTCTTGGTACGTTGTGAAGGTGATGATGGCTTGAAAACTATTGAAGGCTCTGGTGGAAATAGCAGCCATCATCTCCTTCGCAAAGAGTTAGGATGCATACTGGAGTTTCCATGAAGGTTGATTCCTGTTGTTCCATGGCAGCCAAGACATCCGCTGTTTCATTGGGCAAGGATCAACACCAACTTTATATTTTTACCACGTGCTTTACAGGCCTCCAGGTTACATCGAATTGAGTTAAGAATATTATTCATGGCCTTTGGATTTTTTATTAGAGTCAATGCTTTTATGGAGTCTGATATCATCAATTGGTGACTCCAAACAATAATCAGTAGCCATCGCTATGGCAAAGATTTCAGCTGTAGTACAAGACGCTGTTATTCATTTGAACCTTTCTAAGTTATTTGGTAGGATTACCGAGCAGATTGTGCCTCATGTAGTTTTATAATTTATAAATATATTAAAAATTTAGAGCATACATTTAAATTCGGTGGGCGCCAATAAATCTCAACTTTGACATTTATAACATTTTTATTATTAACAAATGTAAAAGATTCAACAAATTACAATATTTAGAAGTTAATTAATTTTATTTGCCCAGCTGAGCCCTAACCAAAGAGACTTTAATAAATTTAATCTACTTTACTCAGGGATGTTTGACGCGTTTAGACGCATAGCAGAGCAAGATATTATTGCCTTTTGTTTCTTACTTTGCATTCATCCTCCCCTGGTTGACCGGCAATCCTGGGTTCAACCCAAAGGCAGTCGTCATGTGTCATGTCTGATGTCGTTGAGGAAACGTGCGTCACCTTCGTTTCCTCGTTTATCCTCTCGGACTCCTTGAAGCCAGCCAGTCCGTCTTTCCGTTTCGCAAGCTCGTCTCTGACCTGTCACCTCCAACTCTCTTTTTCGAATGTTCTTTTTCGAACTCACCTCCCCTAAAAACTCATTTTCTTCCGCGGTCCAGGGTAGTTCTTATGATTCCCGTTAAAACTCCCATGGCCTCCTTGTGGATTGAATAGTTTTTTGACAAGATATCTAGGGGCAGAACCATATATGTGTGTGATCCATAATCAATTTATTTTTCTTTCAGTTTACAGTCACACCAAACAACGAGGTCAATAGCGACTTGCTCTTTTTAGGTATCTACTTTTCGTTTTCTCTGTCGGGTATACTCAGTAAGGGCACTTGAAAACACGCTCAAACACCCAGGCCCTAGCCAGGAATCGAACCCGGGAGCTCTGTGACGCTAGCCACTAGACCACATAGTCAGCTAATGAAAAAACGATAGCCTTGGGTTTGCTTCCCAGTTGTGAGCAGCTACTCTATTAAATTTCTGTCGAATACCAAGGACCTGGAATAAGATCACTTTACCTTCACTTATTGACAAATGGGCAAAATCTATTTTTACTCTTCAAAAATAGGGTTGGTAGTCAAGTTTCTCCAACTTTTCAAAATTGTTATGGTTTACACGTCACAGTCATCAATTCAGAGCCAAAGCAGATGGGCGCAATTTTTTTAAGAGAAACGGAAACAATAAATCGGGTAAATCGCTTAGAATTACACAGGAAATAGTCCGTTATAATGGTCTTACTATTATCAATAATGTTTAAAACAAAATTAAACTGTTGGAAAATGATTAAATGTAATACAAAAAAATCAAGCTTCGGTCTCTCTTACTCGCTGCCATTCGTTATACGAATTGGCGGTATATTAAGATTACATTTCCAATAAATGAGTTAAATCAGCCTCTTTGTCGGTTTTTATTTAAATTTACATATTAAACTTTACTACGTTTCGTCTCTCATTTGAGACATCTTCAGGTAAAAATTTTGCTTTACATGGAACCTCACTCCATTAAATTTTGGCAAACTCATCTCCCGTCATTCGGAAGGGCGTGTCGTGCACAAAAGACCGACCTCCCTGATGCAGGTCTCCTAGGATTTTCCCTGCATCTCTTTAAGTGAAACACTGGGTAGGATCCTTAAAACAGACCGGGGGCCTTAGTCAACCTTTGGCAATCTTGCTCTACCTTCCACATCCCTCTTTTCAATTACCTTCCTATGCTATTAAAGGGGAGTTGCCCGTTTCAGGTTAACCAAAATAATAATAATATCATGGAACGTATATAAAATATTATTTTACTCATAGGATAAAATAACTAATAATTGTGGGGTATTTATAAAACTTATGAATAATTCGTGGCTTAGTCCAAATCCTTGAAGCCCAAATTCTTACGTATCTTTGGAATATAGCCGAATATTAATATAGGGTGCTTTGCTGTACAAAGTGAATTGTTAGCATGTTTTTATAACAGTGTCTGAACTATTGAACCGCGAGGTTAAAAGCATGCAAGATTTTCAAAAGATTCACAGAAGCGAATTTAGGGATCACGACGTCCTGTAGACCTTTTAATACTTTATTTTTATTTCATTACCGGATGAGATGCATCACCGGCGTTGCCCGGTAATTCATTTATATTAGCCCGCTGCAGTATTCAATTTGACAATAATCTCTTTGCCAACGCGTGATTAAACCGTCAGACATCTCTGAAAATTTACCTTTACCTTTTTATCATGGAAATCGCACAAATGAACGCTGAAAATAAAATGTTTTAATTAGGAGGTTAGATGGAATGCCGCCTAATGAACGTGTGTATAAACCGTAATTCAAACAATGCACCTTTCATATTTGCACAAAATATTCTTTCAGATACACCTCATTTGTACAATGTTGAATTGACCGATAAATAACCCACTCAGTGCGCACGGAATGTATCAGAACTCCAAATCGAAATGTCACAACAATGGCAAGCTACGGCGCAATGAAATTGTAGATAAATCAAATGCCACAGATTATTAAAACGGTCAGGCTGAATATTTAGGACTATATGCTCCAATCCAAAAAAAATCATTAAAAAATCAAATTTTGGATCTCGGCAACAGCGCTACCCACTGGGTCCAACTATAGCTAAGGTGACCCCATAAATACAACAACAAAAAGTTTATCAAAACCGGTTTTAAGAGGCGAATTACGAACACACGCACACCGGAATTATATATATAAATATTAAATACGGCTCAAGAATGTTAATTTAACAAGTCATATCTTCCTGGTTATTGTGTTTCTAGTTCCTTATGTGCCACAAAGATTCTTTTTTAGAGAACGGCCTTAAACCGATAAATTTTCTCCTTATTTTGAAAATGTTTACATACGATACTTGAAGAATAATTAACGCCGGGAATAGTGTAGTGTTGATTCCGTAATGATTTTCCCCGTTGCAGTACTCGCGCCGTCATATGAGGAAGCACCAATGCGTACTTACTAAGAAATAATTAATATCTACGTCAACGACTAATAGTACCAGAAGATTTTCTTGATGTTCACAACAGGATTGTCATTGAACTTAAAGCTAAAACATGAATTTCACTAGTATGCATTATAACATTCAAGCGCTGGCTGTGGCAAAAAACTGGAGCAACCCATTTAAAGACAACAGCGTGTCCGAGTCTCAGCCCGTTGTGAACTCTACGTTGATTTCTCAACTAATAAGGTGAACTGTCCGGTGAATGAACGTTGCTCATATAAACTGGAATGTTTTGATTTTCCTTGAGAGCTAAAAGAGTGCCAATGGATGCCATCCAATGAACGAGATTGTTCCGTCCCTGAGCAAGTCATTGTCAAGTCAGTAGTTGGTTGTCAGCCACAATCATGGTAGAGTCTAGAATCATAATATTATATAACTTTTATTATATTTATTAATTAGACTGTTATTATTTTATGTTCGAAAGTGTTCTTAGTATTTGCGGTCTACGGCTCATTCACGGGTTGTTTAGTATATTTTGTAACTAAACGCTTTATTTAATAAATTAATTTATACGCAATCTTCCAAATGATGCAAACAATTTGTGCCTAAGAATGTGCCTATCGATACAAAAGCCATTGGCATGAAAAATAGTGTTCGGGGAGAAGAAAATAATTCTGTAAACACAAATCTAAGAAACCGAATGCAAATTGTTGATTCAATTGGTACCACAGTCAAAGAATTACCGACTTGTATTTAGGACCTAATGTGACGAGGAATAAATATTTGATAATCACTCACTTTCCGACAGGACACAAGCATTGTCTATGTTGCATAATTTTGTTGGCCATTCAATGACTAAAATTGGTTAATACATATATAAGAAAATTTGTAAAATAGAATATTGGTGATTAATTTTCCATACATCCCTATCGGAAGCAAATATTCCCGGATGTGGAAAGAGCAATACATTATACCTAAAATAGGTAACTCAATTTACATTAAAAAATCAGAAGCGGGTCCAGAGAAGTATCTTGGGGCAATCTTGTAAAATTTATATTTGATTAAGAAGGGATAGATACGCCACGTTTTAAGACTTGAGGGTCTGCATTAGAAGTGTGTGGGTTTAGAACAGAAGATGGAATGCGCTAAGAAGATTGCAGAGGATGTGGGATGCAGTACCTTTTAGTAAATGAAAAGGCTTGCGCAGTATAGCTTAGCATGGATGGTTGCATCAGTCCAGTCTGACAACATAACAGCTAATTAATCGAAATCATTTTGCTCTATATTATTTTATATCTGTTAATGTGTATTAAATATTTATTTAATAAAAATTATCATTACGTAATTAGAATGAACGTCACATATATAATACAACACAATGTAACGACTGTTTTACGAAAATAAAAATTTCCATTTTTTCAGTAATTTTTCCTTGGATCCGTGAGGAATTTATTATGAGTATGACATGTAAATTTAATGGATTAAGAACCAAAAGGTTGTCCATGTGGCTATAGTACAGAGATTATACCAATAAAAGAACGACCGACATATTATGGTATTGTTCAGTACATTTATAATCAATTTTCGTACTTCAACGAAGAAACGAAACGCTATATATAAATTTATTGAATTACCTGAATTTTCAGTTATGAATAATAAGGGAAAAGAAACAAATTGATCACTAAAGTAGTTACTTTTCTTTTAATAATATGTATTGTCCCACAAATTGCTTTAATGTTTGAGAAAGGGAGGGAGGAACATTCGGGTCAGCTTCTGTATATATAGTAAAAATTGCTCAACATATTAAGTACTTTATCTGTATAAAATGATTAAAGTTTAATTAAATATTTACAGCATAAAATCAATATTCTGACAATAATTTCCCTGAAACGTCAGTATTTACACCGTAGCATTAACGTTTCAAGTCTCTTTATGGATACTTTCCTAAAGCACATTTACAGTTGTATTAACATTTTTTAATAGGTTCAGTGATTTATTAAGTCAGGGTTTACAGCTGAATTCCAGGAAAGGTCAAAGTCCGACGACCAGACACTCTGGTCGTCATAGTTATCTAGTTGGTCGAAGTTGGTACATTTGGTCATTTACCTCGCGGTGTACAGACAGGACTCGGGACCGTTGGCTTAGCTCGTGCCATGAATGAGTTTCCTCATTACTTGCAGATCAAGACGTTAGTTTCCTTGTACGCGTAGCGGCTGATCGAGAGTCTTGATAACACCGTGTTTTTCCAGGAAGAAGCAGCCTGCGACTTGCAGTTGCTCAATCTCTTGAGCTATATGATATTCAGGTTAGGTTATGGGTTCTCGTGAGTAGATTCCTGTGGAGGTTTTCTCTCGCAGGTATTTCTCCCCAGATTGATTGCGCGGCTTACCATTGGGGGAACCTCGTACTCTTCCTGGTTTTCTCAAGGTTCTCACATGCCGAGGCACCTTCATCTATTTTAGAAGACGATGTAAAGTACTGGGTTCGAAGACCTTGGGCTGATCCCATTGGATCTTTCGGTCAGCTGCTTCCTGAAACTGGTGCAGATATGGCGAAGGGAATCCTGCGACCCTACAGAAAACTCCTCTCCCGTCATTCGGAAACCCGTGAGACAAGTACCTGATGCAGGTTTTTCGGGTAGGATCCTGAAACTATAGCCCTTAGTCAGCCCTTGGTTACCATCTTCTCCCTTCCACATAACCCCCATTTCAATTCCCTTCCTATGCTATGAAAGGGGAGTTTCCAGTGTCTGGATCACCCTTATATAGCCTGTTACCCCCAAAACGTTGTTAGGCTTATTATGTTGAGATCTCGTCTCGTGTTCCAAGCTCAAATAAAGACTGTCGAAGTTAAGCAGGTAGAAGCTCGTCAGCTCCGGTCCAGTCCAAGACGTACTTGGGTGCGCCAGCATTCCACAACCTGCACGACTGGACCACTATTGCAAGCGTAGGTTTCTTGCTCTCTGAAGTTCTTGACTTGACTATGGTCACCAATTCAGACAGGAAGCTCAAGGAAAACTACTGCGTTAAGACCGTGAAGCTGCGTCGTGGTCTACATTCTGGACGAGATGGCAAGGTCTTTGTAACAAAGCATTGGAATATCCTTGGGTCAATCCCTGAGCACACCCGATTTGTAAAAGAATGAATGAATTGTATATTGATGACGGGAGATTAATTTGGGTTTTTATTGATTTAATATTCGTATTGTTATTACCTACCTTCATATCTTATAACGAAACAGACCGCATGTCGATCTTCATTTGTTGATCTCCAAGTTCTTCACAAACCCCAGCCGAAGGTATTGCTTAAAGTTCCGCACATTCCGAATGTATATTAAGGTATATTTAACATTCCACAATACAGACGTTATTTGGAAGGTAAATTATAATTTAAGTGCACAAATTCAACAAATATCTTTGAGACATTATGGTAAAGGTCAACAATATTCCAAGAATTGACTACTGCCGTCGTCAAAATAATAGAGCCCTGAGTTTGATGCTTCGCTGTGCCGATTCCGATTGGCCTACGTTATTGTCAAAGGTCTCGTTTTACGCCATTTTATGATATGTAAATGAAAATTTTTTCAAATCATTTTATACATGCATTTTGGCGAAAAAATTGAAAAAAGTCAGGGATTTTTGTCTTTCTTTCATATAGTTCGACTTTGACAGCTCATATATTTCAAACTATTGCTTCAAATGATCTGAAACTGTAGCAGAAGACAGTTAAAACTCTTCCAAATCCATCCACATAGTTTAAATTATCTGTGTTTCTTAATTTTTTTTAAAAATTAATTAATTAGTGGACCTCTGCTAACAGCGCATCGCAGAAGAGAAAGCTTTACTTGTAGCGGTTGAAAGTAATAAATATAAAATATAAGCTTCACTGATGTAGCAACTCAAGAAAATTTTGTACGATTTTTTAAAATTTGCTGGGAGAAAGGAAAGGTTTATTGGAACGGAAGGCTAAAGTAGGGTGGCACCCCTGCCCGCTGGCCGGGCCCCGACCATTCTCCACCGCTCTTCCTGCTTGTTTTCCTTTAAATGATATTACCCATAACTACTGAATACTGGCAAGAAAAAGTTTTTCTTTTAATTTCTAATAATTCTGCATTTGTCAACTCAATCAGTTCTGACACATTCTCTGGCCACGGCGGAGAATATTTGAAGCTTATATTTTATATTTATTACTTTCAACCGCTACAAGAAAAGCTTTCTCTTCACAGTTTTACATTTCTTGTCTTATATCGGAGCTATGTGAAACATTAATGGTTTTATTGCAATATAGAGGGAAATTAATAATTATTCTTCTCTGGCATTTTGGCTTTAGTCAGTTTTCCGTGAGAGTCTCGGAGCTTTTGCAGTACTGAGGCGGCAGTGGGCCTGAATTGGAAAAGTCATATCATCAAATTAATTCTGATTTATTTCAAATAGAAATAGTCACAGTTATACAATTACTCATAATCATCTTGTGTCTTCTTTCTTCGTGTCGTCTGTCTTCCTTCCATTCACATCAACCAATTTCGAAAATTCGTTGAATGCCACAATGCTCAAGGTTTTTACACCTTTATAATTCTATTCCAGTCCTCAAATCAATCGACGAAGGTCTGTGCGGAATGAGTGGAAGGAAGATGGGCGACATGAAGACAGAAGATTATCACCGTAAGATCAAAAGCTACTTGTGTGACTATTTCTAGTTAAAAAAATATGTATTTGAGGACTGTAATAGGTGGCTGTTAACAAGTTTTGAAATTTTAATTAATTCTGAGTTATTGTAATATCATGAAAAATGCAAAAGATTTTTACTCCGCCGTAAATTATGCATAGCGCACGTCTGGACAGGCTCAAGGAAAAGGGAGATTTATTTAATTGAGGTGTATAGGAAAACCCCAAGAAGCAAGATAAAAGAATCCCGTCCAACTGGTTTCATAACTAAATGGCGGACAGTGAAGAAGGTCTTGTTCCAAGGCCTTGAATGTAAAATGGCGGTGGTTGGTTCACGAACTGGAGAGGGTGGCACAACAGTAAGCGTTTTCATGAACAGCTGTCTACTTTTTAACGTAATTATCTAAATCTGAACCCGCTTTCAATTCCAGGAGAGCACAAGTACAAATTCTTTACCGTGTACGTGAAAATACTAATTGAGTGCGTTCGTATTTCTAAATGGGACGATTCCCAAATAAATGTGGTATTAGTCTCCATCAGGCTCCATTTATATTGCGTCTGGAATTTCACAGATGGCATTCGTTACAAGACTACGCACAGAAATAAATATTCTAAACGTAAATTCACACAGTTTGATTGAAATGGATTCAAAATTACTACGGAAATCAAGGTTTGGTTTGAAATTATTTAGGGTAACTAAAAACGCTTGCAATTAACAAACTCACGAGACTTTTTAAATTTTTGTTCACCTGTTGCAGTATGTAAACAACTGTAGATCATAATGGAATGTACAACTGTAACGTGGCAAATAGCCTGAGTTGATTACAGGATTAAAGATTGTTGATACATGCAAAAAATTATTGTGAAACATATAATTTCTGCTTTTGTACATATTTCAGACGATTATGGACCTAAAGCTCTCGTGTAAACATTTTATACAATTGATGTAGAAGAAATAAATTGATTACTTTGAAATTACCGTCTTTTTATTGTTTTTTTAAGAAACATATACATTATTTAGGGCGCTAAAGCAGCAAATCAACTTTAGCAACTCGGAGCGACCCGGAACTTCGATAAATTCAAATCGAAGTCGAAAATTGTTTGCTTTTAATTCGTTTACGCTTTGATACCGAGAGTTAAAACTGTTTTTCTGTTCTCCGTAAAGCTCCTCTTACTTTTATCGCCCGCCGACTTAATCCAGCGTGGTTTCTATTTCCCCTAGATATTCAGCTACTTAGGCATTACATACTCTCTCTTTTCTGGGTGAAAGTCTTTCGTGTTTCTTAATAATGCCCAATTCAGAACTGTTTGTGTAGTGATGGAATGGAATGTGTGCTGGAAAAATTATGGTCAATAAACAGGAGATGCGGAGTAATTTACTGATTGACGTAATTACGACGTTCGCTCGCAATATCACATTCCTTTCTGTAGAACCAATTTCCCCTTTCGTGTTCTATGGGGGAAAATCGCCTTTACAGAAGCATCGTTTCTATTGTCTTACATCTGATATCCGTTCTCATGTACACATATAAACTTCTTTTGCCATTAATTCATTTCAAGGGCACGTAACAACGTAGCGTAGCTAGGTTTGTTACTATTTTTCGAAACAGGAAAACTGGATATTTGAAAGACTAATTCAATTTATTTGGAATTTCCTTCTTTTCTTGATCCGCAGGCGCTACAACATTAGTTTGAGAATATTTTGGCCTTCCCAACTATTGCCCTCCATTTGTTTCAGTTCTGTTTAGAAGCCCTCCAGTTTTTAATTTATTTAACTTTTAAATCTGATTGTTCGTATATTTTTTACCTGTCTGTCGTCTGCTATCCTATTTTATGAAGGTAACAATACTTTTACGTTTACTTATTCCGTCGAGTTCATTATTATATTTTATTCTCCACGCGCCATCGGCTTCTCTACTTGGTCTATATACATATTTTTTTTTCAAATACAAGTAAGTTTTGATTATCAGCGTCTTTTAAAACCCTAGTGTCACGCGCATGTGTTACAACAGGCCTTATGATAATCCAATTTAACTGCTCTTGATATTACTTTTGACTAAATCTTTATTGGCAAAATATGTTTCTTAGCCAAGTAGTATAGTTCTTTAATTACTTCATATTATATTAACAGCTGATCCCAAATACAGTGAGATCGAAAATTCACACACATCTAACATGTGTCAGAAATAGCAGTTTTTTTAATTATTTCTATGACCTGCCACAGGGTAGCACCAACAATGTATGGGTCATGTACCGGCCACGTGACGTCTGCAGTATTGCGGAGTTCAGACCTTCGAAAACACGTTGTTTTCCCAACGTGTGAAATATCCGGATCTAATGTTGCCAAATAATTGGACTGTAACCTGATTAATAAACCGTTTCCGTGAAACCATTTTTAACACATGTGCGCGACTTTTCGATCACTGTATTTAAAATATTTAACTTACTCAGTTTCCATGCCAGACATTTTTATACCCATCACACTGTGAATGTCTTCCTTTTAAAACTCAAATTGCTTTGGTGTTGTGCGTTCCTTCAGCGTTTTATGGTGTTGTGGTGGTGGTATTTACTCCTAAGACTGGTCTGATGCAATCCTCTATGTTAACCTATCCTGCGCATAGCTACCTCATCCCATATCTTCCCTAATCTGCTTAGCGTTTTCCATCCTTGACCTCCCTCTTCTGTTCTTACCCCGCACACTTCCCTGTAATGCTAACTTGACAAGACCCTCATGTCTCAAAATCTATCCCTTCTCCCCTATTCTGCGTAGAACTTCCTGGTTACTCATCTCATTTTCAGCATTCTCATATAGCACCACATTTCGAAAGCTTCTATTCTTTTCCTGTCTGCAACTCACATCGTCCACGTTTCGCACCCATATAACGCCATACTCTATACGAACATTTTTAGTAATGATTTCATAATATTAATACTATATTAACCGTAAGTAAATTCATATTTTTTGCCAGCGCTATATATGATTAATTAGAAAATCATAGGCATAAACTAATTTTATGTTGTACTTGGGAAAGTCGACCGATTGTAAATTTAGTTTATCTTGTTTTCAGTGTCTGTCGAGTTCGTTAACTGTAATTATAAATATTGGACAACAGACGTAAATTAAATACATATACGTTTCACATCGTCATCCTGACTAAATATATAATTTTATGAATAAAATGATTAAATGTCGGCTGCTGATATAATCGTATAAAAGTGTATGTCGATAAGTACCAAGAAAGTATCAGGTTAATGAACGTAGACTTTCCCGGTGAATAATTCGGATGAAATCTTCACGGTTAACCAACCGGGTCAGGTATTTAAAAGAACACAACGTTTCTGCGGCCATCTTCTGCCGCCGTCTTCAGGCTATATGCGTTGAATGCGCCGTATTTATACCTTCGGAATCACCTGATCCATGCGGCGATCTGATTGGTCCTTGTGCGCCACCTGTGGAAGGTCTGTCTGTCAACTGAGCTTGTATATCACGTATCCCATGCATTACTGATATGGTAGCCAGAGTCTCTGTTTATGAGATTATTATGTGTCGAATAATCAGGTTATTAATATTATATAATATCAGCCATGTGTAAAGAAGGAAAATTAATTTTAACCCGTTCATTTATCGTGGCTCATTTCATTTAAAAATACACAAACATTGGGAGAAACGCTATCAATCTCAATGGCCCCGAAAACGATTTATTCAGCCATTTCAGCATGTTTTAAAATTTCCCGGTGATGTCACAGAATTTGTTTCCGGGTTGCATGGAACTTGTCTGCAATATTTGCCCTAAATTCCACCACACGTTTAGATTTGTATGCGGAACATACACGCGTCCAATTTTAATTATAATAATATTGGAATAATTAATACCTTGAGACTAACGCACTGTTCGTCAGTTTTAAGATTTATTACAGTTCACGCGCAGAGAAAAAATTTAAAAATGAGCGAGTGCCATAAATTAATTAAATAAATGATTTTTATCCTTCCTTTACATTTAAGCTTCTTTGTAGTTTTTCTTCTTCTTATGTATTTAGTATTGTTTATATTAGTGACAATATTTTCTCAAGTATTACGTATTTTCAATATGAACTTTTACAATTCTTTATATTACTATTTACGTATACTCCTAAATATCTATTCTTAATATTAATTTCTCAGCAGAGGGCTAGTGGAACTAATAATTAAATAGTATAATAATTCACTAAACGTTTGCACCACGCTGTTTATACGGAACACGAATAAATGTGCCCTAGACCTAGACAGTGAAGGCAGTAGACAAAGTATAAAATGATGAAATAAGAAGGCCACGCCGTGTTGTTTTGAAAAGTATATGTTAATAATATAGGGGTATAGGTAAGTAACTGGTAACTTGTGAGGAATTATCCTAGAAGAGATATGTAGCAGTGTGTGAAGATGTCTGCAATGATAGTGCTTGACTATAGAAAATTTAACCCGCTCGACGTGAGACAAGTAAACGATATTTCGACTGTACCATAACACTACTTGTTCAATAAAAATATGTTAGAATATTGAGTAAACGATTTGACCGTTATAAGTTATTTCCTGGAAAAATATTTTATAAACATGCTTAAACTACCAGACACGACATATTTAAAGTCTTCGAAAACTTTACGATGCTGTTTCATCACAACAGCTCAAGTGTTAGGTCTAGAGAACCTTTAAGAACTATCAAATTTATGAAATGATTAAATATGTAGTGTTTGATAGTTTTAGTATGTGTAGAATATTAGAAAAACCTGAAAAAGGTACAAATATGTACCGAAACGCTGTTCTTTTCAATTTATTAAGTAAACTGTCTCTTATTGATTGTCAACTCCTTTACATTTGTAACATATGTAAAAAAAATAAAACAATTTTATAAATGTATTTCAATCATTTGTCATTAGTTAATGAATTAATTTCTCTGTCAACAGGCGAGGCCGGAGCACTAAAGATGGCGCTGTATAATAATTCTGTCACCCGTTTCTATGACTTCATCTTTACAGACTTAGCAGGTAATTATACTTTCCTGCATAGATAAGTAATTTATGAGAGAAACAAATTTGTAGTAATCCATTCGACTATTTACATCTGAAATCTGTATCCTACAACAATTATTAGTACCGGATAAAATGTTGTTTGTCAATTTCTCTGTGTGACATTTCTTTTGAAAAGAGATTTCTTAATCACTCGAAGGAAAATAAAATCGAAAGCTAGTATTTCAAAGACCGGCCTAACCAGGAGGATTGGTATTTGCTTACATCTAATATGAAACACCTTTAATTTATGTTTAATGAACTTGACATATTTCTACGTACGTTCGTATGAAATTGGTAATAATATGTATTTAATATATCGCACGCCTGCTTATTGATACCGATTTTCTTCAATGCTTCAGCAAGGTCTAAGTTATTACGAAAGCATAATTTTACGTTCCAGATCCACGAACAAATGATTGGTTCCTCATTGGTAGTCCAATGCCTGGATTGACTCTGCTAGGTACCTACTTGTATTTCGTTCTATCTGCTGGTCCAAGGTACATGCGTCACCGGAAACCTTTCGACCTCAACAATGTGCTGATAGCGTACAACTTCATTCAAGTTATAATTAGTGTATGGCTCTTTTGGGAGGTGAGTTACAGAATGAAATCACTTCAGTTTTACTTTTCATTAAGTGTATATTAAAACTGTAATTGATAACGCTGTAACAATAATTCCAATTGGTCTGAGATTTATCTGATGCTCAAATAAGAAATATATAGTTACATTACTTCACATTGGTCTTTTATAAATGATAATGCTTCACATATTTAATGTGTTCACCAATATTTACTAATACTAGTCTAAAATTATAATACACGATATTCATTCAAAATTATTTTCTGCGCCGAACAATCGTCACTCGAACTTTCTACAATGTAAACCACCTTTAATCAGTGATAAACATTTAATACATAATCAATCATTAAGGATTACAATACAAGAAATCATACTTTTGGTTAATGCCAAAAATTTAATTTGTTTTATTGTTATCCATCTTTGTTATCTACATACCTTCCAATCATTTGGCTTCATCTGTATTTTGACATGACCACTTCTCTCGGTTTTAACCATTGAACAGATTAATTGAGATTACAAAACTAAATTAAGTTTCAGTAACTTTTATTTATTATAAACGACTCAATTTCTTTTTAAAATTACAGGGTCTTGACGGAGCTTGGCTGAAGGATTACAGTTGGAAATGTCAACCAGTAGATTTCTCAAATTCTCCTGAAGCTCTCCGAGTAAGTTGATCGTATGTATGTATGTATTTTAACTGCGATGGGTCCTGATGGCAGTTATTTCCGCCCGAGATACGGGTAACAAATAGTACAAGTATCTGTATTGAAAACTAACTGCACACAATGAAGAACAATCAATCACTGGCTGACACGAACGGCGAAATCGACAAATGCTGATTTCCAGAAAACTCGTTTGAAATTTTTGCGATCAGGTGAACTTAACGAAAAAAATATTTGATGTGTCATGGTTCTGAGGTACCTAAATTTTTGTTATAAATAAAACCTTCATAGGTGAAAAAAGAATTCCAGGGGAAAAATAGATAAAACCAGCAATGAAAAGAATTGTATAGTGACAAATGGTTAACGAATAATAATTTACAACAAAATTAAAATTTAAAGTTTTTTATATCTCTCTTTCAGAGTGAACTATATGATTAGAAAGAGTTACACAATAAAAATAGTGTCACTACCTGTTTATTAAAGTCTGACAAACCTAGTAAATCTGAAAAAGTGGCCATGTTACGTTCACTTTCTATATCGCCTCATATAATTATTATATATCTGAAATACAAATAAAAGAGATAAATTGAACAATTACACAATACTCAATTTTGCCTAATCCTAAAACTTTTCTGACACTAGAAAGTTCCCATTGTTACATGAAACCAGTTGAAATCAATCCGTATAAAACTGAATGTCAACCATTGTGCATTTTTAATAATAATAATATAACAGTTCATTGCCAGTAAATCTGATACAGTGGAATGTAATTTAATCAAAATATTTTAAAAAAAATTTAAGAACAAAAAACTTAACATATATTTAAAAGAGTATATAAGTTAGTTACTTCTAGAATTATTGAAAATAATACAGGCTTTGAACGTTTCTGCTTACAACATTTCTATTTCTTTCGGTATTTCAGTATACCAGATTCAATTTAATAATTGTAAGTGGCATTAATGTTGATTGTTTCAATACTCCAATTTGTTCCTTCAATTTGACTTTTAATGCATGACACACTGTCACCCAATAAGTTGCCTTTTATAGCTCATTTCTATATGGATAATTTAAAGTGAGCGAGAGATTAACTTTCCGCCTTATGCTTGAAAACAGT
Organism: Eucriotettix oculatus; assembly: GCA_034510155.1. Classification (NCBI taxonomy): domain Eukaryota; kingdom Metazoa; phylum Arthropoda; class Insecta; order Orthoptera; family Tetrigidae; genus Eucriotettix; species Eucriotettix oculatus. The sequence goes on from CM067380.1 coordinate 81,584,746, forward strand.
TCCCATACTAAAAGCATTTTCACTTTGCTTGTGACATGGTCCTTAAATCACAAACAGTGTGGTCTTTTGAATATGCCAAGGATCTGGCTTCAGAAGCTAGTTCTATTAATTTGGTGCAGTCCATTCTTTAAAATTCTCTTGATATTCACACTTCTCCAGATACATGATTGTATTGTAGTCTATAGGATCTGTTCTTCGTACCCAGAATGATTTGGACAAGGTAATACATGCACATACATACACAATATGTATTCAATCATATATGTATATGCTGTAAATACAAAATTTAAAAAAATTGCATAAATTCAAATTTAACTATATGTATTGTGAGTACATGGTAACCTAATTATTCACTAACAGAGTAAAATAAACTCACACAACAACTTTAAATCTAAATTGGCTGACAATAATTTTTATATCGATAGGTAATTCAGTACATAACATGGAGACCACATGAAAATAACTTTTCCTGAAGATTGTTTTCAGGGAATTTATAAATTAATCATTACTTTATTTTGAATGATAATTGTTGGCCTCTGAACATTTCTTTAGAGAATGAGTTTCCTTCATTTACTTTTGTAAACCATATTAATTCATACAAGAAGAGAATTTCCATAGCTTCAAAAAGTAAATTCCATGACTCTTTGTGATTTACTCCAGACAAAATTCTTACGGCTCTCTTTTATAGCCTGCAAACAGATAAGGATGCAGAATTTCCACAGAATATGTTACCATAGATTACATGTGAATGATGGTATGAAAAGTATATCATATGTATCTTATACTTATTAATTTTACTTGAAGGAGATTTTAAGAGATAGCATAGTTTTAAGTTTTGATTTTTAATGTTGATTAATTTGCTCCTTGAAATTTAAAACTTATTTTTATAAAACTTTTTGGTATTTAAATCTGGTTTCTCAACATTTATGCTGTAAATTAACTGTTTTAAAGAGAATAATTGAACATCATTTCAACCAAACTAGTGAGAGAATGTGTGTGCAAGTTCATTTGCCAAGAAAAATTCCAATTTAATACAAACTTTAGATATTAAATTTGGTGCTGATTTAATTTCAATCATCGTCATTTGAAAACAATTTGTGCTAGTTTTGAAATATTGAATTTGATCTTGCTATTGTTATATGGCATGTAATTTCAGGTTGCCCGTGGTGTTTACATCTATTTCTTGGCTAAGCTCACAGAGCTATTGGATACTGTAAGTAGTCTTATCAGAATTTATTACAAACTAAACTAACTCCATAATGCTTGACGATTTCCTGCTTAATACAAATTTACACAAACATGTATAATGTAAATAGTTGCACTTGTATTTATTTCAAAGAAATATTAGGCTAAAGACAAGTTTAGTCTCACCAGTGATGTAATACTGTAGTGTTAATTTATATTTATTATTTAGCATTGTATGCTTCTTCATTTCAGCTGCACATTTGAAAGTAAAGAACAAAAATGAAGTAATACTTATTTTCTTCTCTATTTAATATATCCCTTCTTTTAGCATCTACTAAACTTGTTTTGTTTCAAATATTTAATACAATACAAATCTGATTATGCATGTTATCAATACAAAATTGTCTGATACATTGTTTGTATATTTTTCTCTGAGTGATGTTTTCATATGGCCTAATGTTTCCATTATTTCATATATATTTGAAATTCAAAATATATTAGAAAATTTATCTAAAGTGTACATAATTTTAGAATATTTGCTTTTAAAATTTGTCTTAGTTGTGTGGTATTTTTATCAGTTACTATCTTTCACTGTCATATGAGCATTATAATGATTCAATATGTTTTCCATATTGGAAATGAGGAATAAACAAATCTGATCTAAAATGCCAGGGCACTGAAAAATAATTTATGATTAACCTTACAAATGATTTCTTAAGTGACCTTTAAAATTATACATAGTGCACATTCATTCAGTAAACTAGAATTATTTATTCAACAAATCTATCAATTTGATTGATCCTTAGTATTACAAAATATTCATAATAAATTTTCAGGTGTTCTTTGTACTTCGCAAAAAAGAAAGACAGATCACATTTCTGCACCTGTACCACCATACTGTGATGCCTATGGTTTCATGGGGAGCTACAAAATACTACCCTGGAGGCCACGGAACATTTATTGGAGTGATCAACTCTTTTGTACATATTATCATGTATTTCTACTACATGATGGCTGCTATGGGACCACAGTACCAAAAGTATCTGTGGTGGAAGAGATACATTACAACTCTGCAAATGGTAGGTCTAGAACACACTAGTCACTGATTAACACTTTCACTTGCAAACAAAAAATCTCAAATCATTTGGACCCATTTATCAGTAACATAAATTTTATTCACTGTTTAATTACAAATACTACATAATAAGTTTACATTTAAAATCCCACATTTATAAGTTTCTAACTTACCATTTACAATAAAAATTGCTTGAGAAATGCCAATAATTGTCATTAGTATTCTTATTCAAATTTATAAGACAAAATCACTATTTAATACAATAAATTTTACTACAAGTTTTATATGGCACAATATATAAATTTTTAATGCAATCTTCCCATTATTAAATTAGTATTACTGTTTGTAAATATTAATGAAAAAAATTTTAACAGCAAGATGTAAAAGATTTGTTATATTCTGTTACATAAAAGCTGGAAAAGCTTATATTATTTATCTTATAATTTTATTGTATATAATAAGGTATAAGTTAGTATTTCATTGGAATTTTAATTATTTCTTTGATTGTGTTATGTCAACAGGGACAATTCTGTTTGGCTTTTCTACATTCCTTCCAATTGCTGATCTATGACTGTGAATATCCTCGATTTTCACTTGTTCTCATTCTGCCAAATGCAATCTTCTTCTACTATTTGTTCAGTGATTTTTACAACAAAGCCTACGATACTCGGCAGGCTGCCGCAAAGATTAATGATGCTCAAAATAACAAGACTAAATCAGTATCAAAGTCAATTGAGGAAAAGAAGAAAGAATCGTGATCAGGTATGAATTAATTTTATAAATAGAAAGCTATAGTAAAGTTATATCAACTTTTAAAAAGATTATTTTATTTGGGTTCAATGTTGTTACAGATGAGTAATTATTTCTGTTTTACTGTTTCCTGTTTCAGTAAAAAGTGGTATGCAGCTTCATCTGCATCATGAACAAAGCTATTTATCATGGTTGATCCAGCAATTTTACATTGCTAGATACCTGTGTCAGTTTTTTCTGTACCACATGTGATTCAAATGAGGATTGCCCCATATCTAAGTCAGAGGACTATTTCTTTAATCTTCTGTTCTGTGGTGATTTTAAATTGAAAAAGGTATTATATATCAGAACAATTTTGCTTTTGAATCAATTGGTTGATAAATGTGTGAGATGTGAACATGTTTGCAGTATTGAGTAAATGAATATTATTATCATCCTCCTCTTCTGCTTTTGTAAAAGTGTAAAGCATTTTATATTCATCGTAACTTCAGTTCACAGCCAAGTGAAATTATAGCCATAATATCTATATGAATATCAAATGTACAAATTTTATACTACCATGCTTTGATTTCGTTAAGTTAATATGAAGTAGTAGCTGTAAATTGATAGACATTGCTTTAACCTCCAGTGAATACCTCATTTAATAACTATTTTAATTTATTATTTAAATGAGTACAATATTTAAAAATGGAAATATCCTTTCGAATAGAAATTTTAATATAATTTTGTAAGAAAATTTTTCTAATAACCATAAAGTAATTTTATTCAAATTTTCTTACAACTTTATATTTGGTGACTAATTAATAAACAGTAAATGTTCTTAAATTTTGTGAACTTTTGGAAATGTCTTATAATTTCTCAGTCATTCTGAAAATGTCTTGATGTGTGTTTGTAAATGAATTATGTATTCACATTAATATATTACCTGTTTTGCATATATACAATTTATGTTATTGATTGTATAGTAGATTGTATTCCATATTTGTAAAATTTTGTATATGATGAGCCATTAAACAGATAAAAATAAAAATACTGTTTTATCTTTTCCTTCTAACCACAACAAATAAAAATTACTATCAGTGTGAATCCACTGTCACATAAAAACAGTAATTTATTAATGCAATTTAGTATCTTCCTGGCTCAGGGACCCATATGTGGTCATATAGTTACTCAACTGAATTGAAGCTGAGTAAATACCTTCTGTATTGCTCAGAGTGACCTGTCAGCAGATTAAAGTCATTCCCCCTGTGCACCATGCTTGTCACTGAGCTTGGAGTGAGAAATATTCCGTTCACCAAAAGCTTCAACTGGAGGAAACATCCTGATCAGGTGGAGGGGTTTGAATGGCTATCCCCTGTGTAGAGCTCTTGGAAAGACTGATCTACCATCAAGTGGCTTGGTGGCTCCTGGTGCTAATCCGCCAGTCTGTCTAACCTTTATATTTGTATTAATCCTTCTTTATTCTTCATTTGACTCTTAATTTACTGGAGTGTGGTGGCACACCAACCACTAAGCCTAGGTTCTTTCATTTGAGCTCAAACCCTTACATTACTGCTTTCCATCTAGATCATTAGCCAAGTGAGTGACGGAGGTATAACTCACTTGGTGAACAATTTAGTTGGATTTTCACATTCCGAGCTGGAATGTATCACCACTAACAAACAATGAATCTATTGTATTATCATAAGTATTGGTACAATTTCTGTTTACATGTATTGGTTTTTATTATATATAGAAAATTATTTACATTGTGTCTTATTTCTGAGTGGTGTGTGTAACTTATCATCTACTTGTGTTGAATTATCGCTATCAGTAGTTCAAATTTTATTTTTAAAAGGTATGTCTTAATTTAATTCTGTGCTAAAAATGAGGACACACCAAAGTAAAGGAGTAAAATAATAACATATGGCATATATGAGGACCATAATTCAACATGTTTAGCAAAAATTTCTTGTATCAAAATTTTATGAAATTTGAAGTAAATACCTACACATTCTATAATATTAATGACATGAAATTGATTGTTTAAAAATGAGCTATTCGTTAAACAAAATAATTAAGCAACTGTTTTGAGACACATTATTTTGCTAGCCGTGTCAGTGGAATGAGTAAGAAAGTGTTTTGGGCAACTTAAGAAATATATTACAGAAACTTCATGCAACAACACCATTCATAAGATATGCAACTGTTGGTAACATAGACATAAATGGGTTTGAATGGTTCATTTTTACACAACTAAATGCAGTGAAATTGAAGATAATTGAGTATATGTTTTTCTCCCTACTCTCTGGCAAAAGTACTTTTATGTCTGGGTTCAGGTTCATTCAGTCAATTCTTGCACTTTCATTTTCTGAATCTTAGGTTTACTTACTGGGAATATGATTTACTGAGAGCTTTTGTAAATTAAATTTAGAAGATGAGAATGGAAAAATCTTGACTGACTCTAATGCAGACCCCACATCCTTCCTCTCTTGTATACCTTTGCATGGAGTGGCTGTTTACAGAGTAATAGATTTGGGTTAGAGAAAGGCTTTGAATGCTATGCATTAGAGCAGATCTAGAAACTACCAAATTGTTAATCATTACTATATAAGTATCAGGAACTGGCAACTTTCCGATTATCTTACTTCAATTAGTTTGAAGAAATTTAAATGTTGTACTCAGTGATGACTTGAATATTAACTTAAGCTTTAGTTAACTTTCCTCCTCATCAAAATTCTAACAGGACTAAAATAGACAACATTTTCTTTATCAGTTTAAAAATGATGCATTAAGAATTGTGACTACAGTTAATGGGTTCTCAGATAATGATGCTTAAATGTTAACAGAAGGTAATATAAGAAAGAAACCTTTCACAATAAAGAGTAATAAAAATAAAAACATTAGACAACATGAATTTGTAAAATTTTGAAAAAAAAACGCTAAGAGAAGTGGAGAGGAATGCCACATTCAATCGATGAAACACAAATGTCAAATTCAGTGCATTTATTAATTAACATTTTAATGCCATCTTGCCTGTACAAAATCATAACAAATGTGAATTCAGCTCCTAATTTGCAAATATTATTATGGTGTCCATAAAATAATTTCCCAATTTTAATGATATAAAAGTTTAATTTAGATTATTTACAGCAAATCACACATCAAATTGAAGGTTAACTAACATAGTTTTCCTTATAAATTTTTTAGTAACACAGCACACATCCAACATAAATTACAATTCTTTGGTTAAACAGTCTGGAGTAATGGGAGCTATAGCCACTTCAATGCTGTGCCTCAGACTCACATATGTGATTGTCTAAATTTGTTTGAATGGCTCTATAATTGTAATCTTGAAACAAAACTCTAAAATGCTTACAGTTGATGTTATTGATTTTCATAATTGGGACATTCTTTAAGAATGCCCTGCATAACTGGGTTACAATAATTAAAATTTTAGCAAAACATAAGACAAACTTTTTTTAAGCTAATCTTTACCTGACACCAGCTGGGTACCCATTGTTAAATGGGAATTCATTTATATTAGCCTGCAACAGTATTTAATTCCACAGTAATATCTTTATCTACATGTTGTTATACTAACAGTGAGAGCATCACATTTTTTAAAACAAAGGTGATGTCGTCTTTCAAAAAAAAATAATTTAAAAGTATCATAACTTGAATGAAATGTCAATTATATTTAGCCTTGACTGGCTACCTGAGGGCATTATATATCCTGTTGGAAGTTCTATATGCCTTTAGGGTAGAGTTTTCTTTGTTTTTTGGTCAGAAGGGGGGGGGGGGAGGAAGGAAGCTAAATCTTCGAAAGATTGACAGGAAACTTCTCTGGGGTGAGTGCCGCTTAACACCAAAATTTCACAGCAATCAGATGAATGTATAGGAATGCACAAGGGACAAACCTTATAAGTTCCATTGCACACAAAGCACTATCTCCCATTATCAAAGGGCATGGGAGTACTGCCAAATACCCAACCTACCAGATGCAGGTTTCTCTGGAGTTTCTCCTGCATCACTTTTAGGTGAATCACCGGGTAGGGTCCTTAAACTATAGCCCGGGGACCCTAGTTAACACTTGGCTACCTTGCTCTATCTTCCACATCCCCCTTTTCCATCTTTTCCTATACCAACAAAGCATGTTATTCTAAAATAAAAAAGAACACATTGCCTTTTATTTATAGAGATTAAGTATAAATAAAATTAGACAATAAAGTCAGAAAAAATTTAATAAAATTAATTTCAAGAGCCAATCTCTTGTGGTGTAGCGGTCAGTGACACTGCCTTGCACAACAGAAGACCCAGGTTCTAATCCTGACTAGGGCTGGACATTTATTGTTTATGTTCCCATAGTTATGCCATACTTCAAGATAGTTGCTAATGACCCTTATCAGTTGGTGGAACTATAAATAACTTTTTTTTAAAATTTGAGAATTACATCTCATGAAGTTACAACAAAAGAAATATAGTTTGTCCCACCTTTGGAATCTTATCAGGATATAAATATTTTACCCAAGTATTAAAGTAATTGGTGTAACATGTTTGGAAAATTTTCTGAATGTTCTGAGCAAAATAATTACTTTTAGTTATTTCTAAAAATAAAAATTGGCATGACAAATGGAACGACTACAAATATTAATTATAATTTTATACATAATACTTGGGCCCTTGTACTGAATTGTAAGGATCCAACCATCAGAAGTGATGTGCCTTGGAGTAAGAAGAGGACTGGGGTGAAAATTTTGTAGAGGAAAAAATAAAAATGTATTCAGACACGTAGAATCACAGGTATCTGATCTTGTTAAACATTGGTTTTTCAGACCACAATACACTCTCAATGTTTCACAAAAATATTCAGTCATGGAATTGCGTTCTGATTATAGCCAAACTATTTGCTAGTGCTAATTCACATAATTATTCACCGTTCCTGTTTGTTGTCTGTGTGTTGTCAGGTGACACTCCTGTAAGCATCCTCTGTTCCAACTTTTTCATTTAAATCACCTGTTAAAAGGACAACATCGCTTCTTGGTACCCTGTCTACAACTCTTTGTAGTTCATGATAAAATTGTTCTACAAATTCATCATTTTTCTCTTCATTTGTTGCTAGCAATTAATTAAGTTGACATTATTATACTTGCCTTTTAATTGCAGCTTACACAGCCTTTCATCAAATGGTGAGAATCCTATTACATTGTTAGACGTTGATTAACTTGAAAGTCAGTTCCAGCATAACCTGATCTGTCCAATATTTGTAAAGCCCTTTTTACTTATAAGTCCTCCCCCTTCCATCTCATTTCTTGTGTGGCTACAATTTCCATATTTGTGTCATTAATTTGATCCGCAGGCTCCTGTATTTTTCCTAGTTGAAGTAATGTCTGGAAATTTCATGTCCCAATACATATCTTATTTTTAGTCATTTTCACATGCCTTGGTCCAAACAAATTAATGTCTGGTATTTCTTTGTTGTGCTTTTTTTGCTGGTAAGTTTTTACAGAGCAAGGGGGCTTGTCTTATGTCCAACCTCCAAAAGCACAGATGACCTGCAATTTCATTTTCAGGGTCTACTCCCTCAGATGGCCTTCTGTTAAATAAGGTTTTTAACATGTTTCCTTCTTTGTCTTATTAATGCCTTTGTCGGATGTGATGTCGAGCTCGGGCAGCATAGGGGTGCACATGTTCTGTCTAAGGGTCTAAGTTCAGTCTAGGAGTGCACGTGGTCTGGTCAAGAGTCTGGCAGCGTCGTTTTGAATTACAAAACTTATTGTTCTCTTTACATATTGTACATATTATTGTAAATAAATGATTCAACACCTTCACCATAGCTAAAGATGTCTCTCACACCATTGATATTGATCTATAGGAGTTTACTCCCTTAGCCTTTGAGGTTTCACCCTCCCCGCAAGACAAAGGACTCCGTCTCAACCAGATCTGCCATTGAAGTCTTCACCAATCTTGGCAGGGGGCCCTTACAAGGTGCTATCAGCCAGGCCAACTGAACAAAGGTTTCTTTATGAGGCATTACTCCTCCCCCTCACCCTTCTTCAACCTGGATTGGGACAGGCCATGTCAGGTTTGCTAATTTCTATTACTAATTAATACTAGCCACTACTAATTGTAGACTAAGTGTATGTAATAAGATAAATTAGTTAAATTGATAAATTGATCCATCCTCTAGGGGGATTATCACTCTTTGATAATCACATGATCCGCAATCGTGCAGTCTCAAGCCAATACAGTATTTACTTCATTTATCAAAACTCTATTCCCTTCATTTTGATATTACAACCTAAAGAACACCTATTTTGAGCATTGCATGGAATTATTGCCTGAACCTTTGCACAGGGAACCTTATCCCGTAAAAATCTAGTAAACCTTATTCTACCAACTGCACCTCTGTTGGCACCCCTCAGGAAATTACATACCCTTAATTCTGAGTGATAACCCCAATCACCCTTTTTCCCCCTTCCAACACTGTCTGAACCTCATACCTACACCAGCACCTCTCTTGGCTCCTTTCGAGAAATTCTATTCCCTTAAATCCTTCATATATTTCAACAATTTCCCTGGATATGGTATCATAGTCTTTGTCATACTAACCAATTTTGATTACAATAAAATTGGAATGAGTGTCAAAACATGCCTACAAAATAATTTAAGACAACTTTCTTCAGTGCATATCTCAGCTTCTTAAATGAATTTTTAGTTTAATTTGCCATATATTCAAACAGTTTTCAGTCACTCTGAAATTTTGAAAGAACTTTTTATATAATCAATCAATTCTTTATTCAATGTAATAAACTCTCCTTTTCCTTGTTTTCCAAGCCTTTTAAGCCCATCTCCTTTTCTTTTGCTGATGTTCTTCTTCTTCTTTAAAGCAATGACAGCCAATTCTTTCTTTGATGACTCCATCACAAAAGTATAGGTATTGCACTTGGCAAAAGAACTGGCACAATGAAATGCACTGGATGCCATTGATTCAGGTTTGGACCGGTGCCATTATTGTTGTTTGTGAATAGACCCTAAGGATCCTATCTGTAATTCACCGGCATCAGAAGGTTGGGCTCTTGGTACATGTCCCATGCCCTTCTGATAATGTGAATGCAACAAACTTGACTATAAACCTCTACCATATTTGGAGAGCAACGGGCTGACTGCTCCAATATGATCAGAGGACAACTGTTACCATATGCCTGATGTCATTAATAGAGGACATAAATATGGGCTACCTTATATACCTGACCACAATTCACTATCTAGTAGTGCCAAACATTTCTTGTCTTTACACTACAGTAATATCATGCTTTATATTAATGAAAGTCAATAAAACAAGGTTCAGAGGGTGAGAGAAACCAACTGAGCAGAGTTTCCACTTATTATAAAACTTATTCAATTTGTCATTCTAACACCTCCCCTCAAATTTACAAAAGTTTAGATTACTCATAAGACAAGTTTTACAAAAATGTAAACAATAGTGGATATAATAACAAAATTATGAAACTGGCCACACATAACCAAGCAAGAAAGAACACACTTCTTTGATTTTAGTTAGGACATCTGAAATGTTAGCTGCTGATACTATATAGATATATGCACTTCATTCCATGGAAAACATTCCCTAACAAAGTGATACCTGCTCTTACAGTGCTTGTTTTTATCAGACAATTTTACATTTTTAGCCATGCCATTTACTCCTTGATTGACACATTCAGAGCATGATATATAGGAAGTCCCATCTCTGATCAATTAGTATAGTGCTGCTTGCTGTTAAACCTTGTTTCTTACTCCTCCACTGCATGGCTGTTCTGGCTAACAGTACAACATGTCCCCCAATACATACTGAATCCTCCTTGTCATTAGCCCAGTCATCATGACAAAAAAACTTGAATTCTAATGTTGGGTCACTTGTATATGCCAGTTTATAATCAGATGTGCCATTAAGGTATTTCAACACAGACTTCACAGCATTTCACTGCACTACTGTTGGCTCCTTTGTCAGGTCTAGAGCAAGTCAAAGTCACTGAAAAGTGCCTCCTTTTCATCTAGGTTGGTCCCAACCATACCTTGGGTGGATGCTGCATTACAATTGGACATACTAAACTCATCCAAAACACTCCTAGTGTAGTTGTCCTGGCCTAGCTGCAGCACCTCTTTAGAAAGCCAGGCAGTTTGGAGATGAACAAACAAAGAAATGAGGCCTAACTCTGTAGTTTGTACAATGTCATTTAGATCATTCTTGATGTAATCCACAAACACCTTAGTTCCACAGAGAATAAGGTCATCTACATAAGTTCCAACACAGCCATTACCATGAAGGAAAACACATGGATCTGGCAAACACTGTTGCAGTCCTTGATTACAAGTCCATATTGTTAATGACCAGAAAACTTATATGAAACAAGCACACAATATCTTCCTAATCACATAACTTTGGCTGCTTCATAAATATTGTTTCTTCCAGTACACCATTTAAATAGGCTGCAACAATGTCTACACATTTTATCTAGCAGAAGTCTTAGGCTGCCTGTATGAAGCACTGGACTGTACATCTCCCAATAGTCCAGTTTAAATCACTGCACCACCAATCAAGCCTCAGATAAGTTCCCCAGAGGGTTTTACTTTTAGTGGAGGAAAAACTGCATTTACAGCCTACCAACATTAATTCCCTTAGGTCTTTTCAAAATAGTCCAAGTGTTGTTTTGTTCATGGTTTTCCATCTCCCTTTCTGTGCTGGCAGCCCACTACCTGTTTCAATGACACGGCTTCTTTCTTCCTTAAAACTATAAATATCAGTCACATGCACACTTAAAACTTTTTGTAGTGTTTGTTGGCACCACTGTCCTCGCAGGTAATCTAGATGTCGCTTGCGTGCGAGAGGGACAGTGAGTTCCAAGATGGCTGTACGTGCGTGACACATGGCAAGACAAACGTGTCGAATAAAGAGTTGGTTCAGACGTTAAATCGTGACAGTTATTGTGTTCAAACCTTACATTTGGCGACGAGGATCGAGGATTCGTCAAAGTTGGACATTTGTTCGAGTTTGTGACTCAGATAAAGTGCGCTATTTTGAATAATGGAGAATACGCAGTTACCGCCGTTTGATCCGAACAGCGAACAACAACGGTGAGACAGTAATTCAATTCATAACAAGACTGCGACAACAAGCAAGATATTGCTAGTTCACATCGGAAGATGACGAAATCAGAGACCAGATAGTGGACAAGTGCAACTCAACCGAAATCAAGAAGCGGATCCTCGAAAAAGGCGACATAACCTTAAAAGAAGTTACGGAAATCGCTCAGTTCGTGTAAAAAAATGTAGCTAAACTCACGGAGAAGAAACAAAAAGTCAATAAGCAACAGCATAAAACAACAGAGAAACGCTGTTGTAGGTGCGGTTATGTCGGGCACTACAAATCCGACAAAAATTGTCCGTCCAAAGGCAAAACTTGTTCCAAGTGCAAGAAGGAAGGTCATTTCACTGCTGTTTGCAGAACAAAGTGCAAGGGGTCCAGGCGGGTGCCACATCGACACGGAAACCGGTATCGGGGCAGCTTCGGAGTTTGCACGAAGTGCAAGAAAACGACGGCTACGCATTTCACCTAGTGGAAGCTGAACATATAAACAGGGCCAACGAGGAAAATGGAAAACACGAAGAGAACGTGGAAGTTTACATCGGAGGCGTACCAGTGAATGTGTTGATAGACTCAGGGGCAAAATGTAATGTAATCAACGAGAAATGTTGGTCGTATTTGAAAGATAAACAAATCAAATGTAAATCGCGTCAAACAGATAGGAAAATATTTCCATATGGACAAAGCAATGCTTTACAGTTAATTGGCGAATTTGATTGCGTAATCAAAGCTGGTCAGAAAGAAGTAGACGCTAACTTCGTGGTCGTGAAAGGGGAGGGACGAGCGTTATTGGGTTATCCTACGGTAAAAGCATTGGGAATTATTAAAAACGGTACGGAATTACAAGTGAATAATATGATTGTTGTTGAAAAAGGCGATGCAGGTATTGGCAAGTTAAAAGATTTTCAACTCAAGTTACCAATCGACCCGTCATTTCCCCCTATAGCACAACCGCTGCGTCGAGTGCCTTTTAAAATTCGCGATCAAATCCAAGAACAGATTGATGAACTACTGCGACAGGATATAATCGAGAAAGTAGAGGGGCCGACTCCATGGGTTTCACCAGTAGTGCCAGTTTATAAAGACACCGGAAAATTTAGGTTATGTGTCGATATGCGTTTGGCAAATCAAGCTATCGTACGCGAGCGGTTTCCTTTACCAATTATCGAAGAGTTTTAAAGTCCGAGGAAGTAATTTTTTCAGTACTCTGGACATTCGAGACGCGTATCATCAGATCGAGCTCGACGAGAAATCCAGGGAAATTACAACTTTTGTAGTAGATTCAGGGCTTTATAGATACAAGCGTTTGATGTTTGGGTTGAATTGTGCTCCCGAGATGTTTCAGCGAATTCTGAGATCGATCTTGCAGAATTGCGAAGAAGTCAAGAATTTTTTAGATGACATTATTGTTTTTGGGAAAACGAAAGAAGAACACGATCGAAGATTGAGGAAAGTTCGCAATACTTTGGAAGGAAAAGGGCTCAAATTAAATGACCGGAAATGTGTTATCGGAAGACAAGAGATTAAATTCTTGGGTTTTCATATATCGGGACAAGGATATAGACCACTAGAATCGAAAATCAGGGCAGTTCAGAATTTTCGGAGACCGGAAACTCCAGATGAGATTCGAGGGTTTTTAGGTCTCGTAAACTTTTGTTCGTCTTTTATCCCGGGGTTGTCTCAATTAAGCGAACCGTTACGAAAACTGACGCGCAGTTCAGAAAAATTTGAGTGGAGAGACGTACAAGAAAGGTCTTTTTGTGAAATAAAACGGTTGATGGGAGATGCAAAAACATTAGGTATTTATGATACGGATGCTCCAACGAGAGTTATTGCTGATGCAGTAGGCGCGGTAGTAGTTGAGAAGGGTCCCTCCGGCTGGCTGGAGACCTATCGGCCTTTCAGACCCCGAAACACGCTATTCACAGACCGAGAAAGAAGAACGATTTCACTTATGACTATATGGCATCGAGTTTGAATTAGTTACCGACCACAAGGCGCTTGAGTATTTGTTCACGCCGAAATCGAAACCAAATGCTCGCATCGAAAGGTGGATTCTGAGGTTACAACCTTATTCGTATAAAATCAAATACGAAAAGGGGTGTACAAATATCGCAGATCCGTTATCAAGATTAGTAAATGTTGCGACGAAACAAGAGAAAGAAGATGTAAATCGGATTGACTACGTTTATGCGATTGCTAGAGAATCGGTTCCAAAGGCCATGAGCCTATCGGAAATAGATTGTGAATCCCAGAAAGATGTAACTTTAATCGAAGTCCGTCGCGCCGTTAACACGGGAAAATGGGACACTTTAAAAAACACGCGTTTTAAATTATTAAAGGATGAGCTATGCGTTTACAAAAATATTGTCCTTCGAGGTACTCGCATAGTCATTCCGCTCTCTTTGCGAAACAAAGTGTTGGGGGACATCCGGGAATTGTTGCAATGAAGAACAGGTTGCAAAGCAAAGTTTGGTGGGACGGTATGGACAAAGATGCTGAAAAATGGGTCAAATCATGTCATGGTTGTCAATTAGTACAGAAATCGGTTGTTTCAGCACCTTTGTACAGAAATGAGTTGCCCGACAGGCCTTGGGACACTTTAGCCATGGATTTGTTGGGCCCGCTTCCTAACAAGGACAATCTTTTAGTAGTTATAGACTATTATAGTAGGTACTATGAAGTAGTTATTACTCAGAGCACAACTTCGAGTGCAATTATAGGTTATCTTAGCGAAATCTTTGCGCGACATGGTTTCCCTTGTGCATTAATCTGCGATAATGGCCCACAGTTGGCAAGTGCCGAAATTGACGAATGGGCGAAAGGATGTGGCATAGCGATCAAGCATTCAGCGCCATTATGGCCTCAAGCGAACGGCGAGGTTGAGAGGCAAAATCGAAGCCTGCTGAAAAGATTAAAAATTGCTCATGCGGAAAAACGAAATTTGAAAGACGAATTGTTAACTTATTTATTAATGTACCGCTCGACGCCACATACTACAACTGGTGTAAGTCCAGCGGAATTGTTGTTTGGTAGGAAAATCAGAACAAAACTGCCTGAACTGAACGACAAAATTTTGCTAGACGAAGAACTACGAGAAAAAGACGCTTTGCAAAAGATGAGAGGAAAAGACTATTACGATAAGCGAAACAGGGTACAAGATTGTAACTTGAGACCTGGTGAGACAGTTCTATTAAATAAGAGTAAAGAAAATAAGCTGAGTCCCGAATTTGACGCAACAATGTATCGAATTATTAACAAAAAAGGAAATACAGTTACGGTCAAGTCCCCGTCAGGGAATGTATTTACCAGAAATGCCTCAATGGTGAAAAGGTATATCTCAAACGATCAGTTACCGGAAACACCATACATATAAACGGAAGTTGAGTCAGATTCGGAACCCGAGTTAAATGAAGCAAATGATTCAATTATAAGAAACGACATTAGTGAACGATCTGCCTCACCAGATCTTGAGGAATCAGATGATTTGAATGATCCCGAATCCAATGTTACAAACCGTCCAAAAAGACAACGTACATTACCAAGCCACTATGATCCTTAGAATGTTATATTTTTTGTTGTTGTGTAATCAAA